>JASPKZ010009472.1:17500-80970 GCA_030220185.1 Diploptera punctata | reverse complement strand
ACTATCCGCTTCAAGCTGCGGAAGGAGCCATTGTTGTAGCATATCAAGGAAAACATGTCCGTTCACAGTACGTTCATGAAAGAAAAAGGGCCCATAAACCTTTGAATGGGAAATGGCACAAAAGACATTCACTTTCGGAGAATCGCGTTGATGTTCCAGAGTTGCATGGGGGTTACCAGTTCCCCAAATCCTTACATTGTGTCTATTCACTTTTCCTGAAAGGTGGAAAGTCGCTTCATCACTGTAAACTACCCTCTCATGGAACTCATTCTCTTCCATTAATGCGAGAAAATCAACACAGAAGGACGCTCGCAAAGCATAATCGGCGGGTTTTAAGGCTTGAACCAGTTGCAAGTGGTAGGGTTTCATCTGTAAACGTTTCCGGAGAATCCGCCATACAGTTTTTTGTGGTAGTTGAAGTTCTGTCGCTCCCCGGTAGGTGGATTTCTGTGGACTCCGCACGAAGCATGTGCGAACGCGTTCGACTGTCTCTTCACTCGTCGACGGACGGCCAGTCGATTTTCGTTTACAGATACAGCCGAATCCCTAAATTGTGTGTACCACTTACGAATGGATCTCCCATCCGGCGGGTCTTTATCGTATCTGGTACGGAAATGTCGTTGAACACTAGTCACAGAGTTGTTTACATGGTAATCAAGCACACAGAAAGACTTCTGATCCCCAGTCAACGCCATTTTCCTTTACTGCTCTGCTGTTGACATCTTGCGGGTGAACGCGGAACTTTAGAAGTGGACAACTAAACTTTGAGAGTTTACCTTTCATACAATATGTCTCACGATATTATATGTTCATTACATTTCACATAATAAATTTCTGAAAACCTGCACAACATTTTGACTTGCCCTGTACTTTGTTACCCATTGGTTTTAGGACATGCAATAAAAATTTGAACCTTCTAGGATAAAATTTGTGAATTCCATTCAATTTTGAATGTACAAAAATGCAGTGAAAATAAAAGTATGGAAAAACAAGTTTAAAGATTTGCGTGCAGTTTAAATACAGTACAATATTGTAACATACAGGCCTAATCAGCACTTTAGGACGCTTAGAAGCGTCATAGGCCTCTGGAACTTTGCCAACATATACATTGAAGTACAGGCTTTTAGTTAGTACAAAACAACAACAAAAAATGCCACTTGTTTCTCAAATGGTCAATTTTTCACCCATCACCCCCTTAAAGTTTCCTGACATTTGTCTCACAGGTGAGGAAAACCTCAAAAAAAAAAGTCAGCCAGGAAACTAGTCCCGACTCGGGATCGAATCAGTCCACTGCGCATGAGGCAGTGACGCTACCTGGAGACCACCGCGGTGGATTACACACACACGCGCATACACGCATATACTAATTTTTGAAAGAAAATTTTTAAGAAGAATATTTGGACCAACTAGAGGAACTGATAACTGCTGGAGAACCAAAACAAATAACGAACTAAACAAATTAATCAAAAATCAGAACATAGTAAACCATATAAGATCTCTCAGAATTGGTTGGCTTGGACATTTGATAAGAATGGATGATCAGAGACTGGTCAAAAAACTCTACAAATGGAAACCTATAGGAGACCTATAGAAGACCGAAGATCAGATGGGAGGATGACACAATGAATGATCTAAAGAAAATGAAAGTGACTAATTTGAATATGGCAAGAGACAGATTGGCATGGAGGAGGATTGTTTGAAGGCCAAAACTTTCACCTTTGAAGTTGTCGTGCCTTAAGATGATGATAATGATATATGGTATGATAAGAAAAATAAATGCCTGGACGGGATTCGAACCCGGAACTCTGAGTCTGTACCTCAGCGTGTTATCCATTACACCACCAGGCGAATCCAATTCAAACACTTATTTTTCTTATATATGTATTATATTCTCCATTATTACTAGATGTCGCGAGAACTCGGGTCTTCACTGCCATCTAGTAGCTGACTATAACAAGTAAGGAAATTAAAGAGAATATTTTTACTTTATAGCAATGACGCTTTATCGATGTTATAATTAAATGTTTAAAACACACACACACACACACACACACATATACACACTAGCAAATTACCAGGCGTGTGTGCTGGTACGCCTATAAATGAAATATTAACGGTTAATTAATATATATAGTAAAACCTGTTTAATCCGGAACGTAAATAATGCGGAAATGTGTCCAATGAGAAATTTATTTGTCCTGGTGAAATAATAGTAATTTTATGTGTATTTTTATTTCCGGAAACTGAAGGATATTTCTATACAATTCATGAAAAAAATTATAAAGCGGAAATACAGAGAGAGAGAGAAATAAATTAGTTTCCACTTCATTGAATACCCGTTAGGCCAAAATACAATATAGAATGATTCATGCCGCCGGATGAATTCTTCCTGTACCTTAAATTTTCTTTCGGCCTCACTGCACACCCATTATGCTAAGTACAGAAACTGTACCTGTATTACAAATAACAACTTCACTGTAAAATCATAAATCAATTTAAGTTCTGAGACCGATCTTTCACAGATAGAGTTAAGAATTTACGTAATAAAGATGGCTAAAATGTATGTATCATTGTCATTAAACGAAAAAGTGAAAGTGATTGAAGAAAAAGGAACTCAGTGTCCAAAATAATGACTAAATTTAAATGTGAAATAACTCAAGGTTATGAGACTTTAGTCTACACAAATAAAAAATATTGAATGAAAGGATGCAAGGAAATGGTCAAGAGAAGAGAAAGCTAACAAAAAACAAACAAAGGAAATAAAGAAATCAACGAAATATTGTGGGAGTGTTTTACAAGTGCACGATCAAACAATCTCCAAATTTTCGGACCGATGCTCCAAAGTCAAGCCCTAGCTGTTGCTAAATCCTTATAGAATAACGATTTCAAGGAATCTTCAGGTTGGCTGGACAGTTTTAAAAGGCGACACAATGTAGTGTGGATTGAAATTTACGGGGAATCAAAGGATGTGGACAAAAGTGTAGGTAGTGAGCGGAAACCGAAACTGCATACTTTAATTTCAGGATACGCGCCTGAGAGATAGGTTAACGCTGACGAAACGATAGTTTTTTTTTCATGCCTTACCGCCGAAGTTGCTCGTACATGCTATACTTCACTTTGCAACGGCAGCGGAACTACAATTAATCCAAGGTACATAAAAGGGCATATATGGTACTCTATAATCTACGAATATAAATAAGTTTTAGTTTATTTATAATGCGGAATTTTGTCTAATGCGGAAAAAATGGTCCCATGCGATTCCGCTTTGAGCAAGTTTTACTGCATTTACTTTCTTCCTTAGTTTTAATTGTATCAGTTCTTGTTTCGATCATTTGTTGCTTTTGTTTACTTTAAATTTTGTAACTATGTAATTTCAATTTTATTTTATATCTTAACTACAACCCTAACATGCATTTGTAAAATAGGACTCCAAATCTGAAGATTTAATATATACACGGTGATTCAGAAATATGGCTATACGTTTGATCGCATTTTGTGACGAAAATATTGTTATTAAAGGAAATATGGTGTTATCATTGGAAAGGGAATCCTTCAAATTACAACAATAGAACAAAACAAATCACTTACAACAACGCTAAGCAATGATTTTTGTGGGCTAGCGTCGAACGCCTCCACAATTCTCTTCGTTGTTTCTGCATCCGTGCTAATGCGAGGCCTTCCAGGAGGTTTGATTTTCTGCATCCTTTCCGTTTCCAGCAGTCGTTTTCTCCACTTCTTCACAGTCGACGACTGCAATGCTACGTTAAACTCACGTCTTGCCCGTCTTTGCGGCCTCACGATCATTAGCATACGTTGTTGTCCATGCAGCAATTGTAATTTGCTGTTTGCATATTCAATGCCATTTTGACTGATGACGTAAGTTCTACACTGTTTTGCTTTATTCCATTGTTGTAATTTCCAACGGTAATTTCATATTTCCTATTATATATATATATATATATATATATATATATATGTGTGTGTGTGTGTCTGTGTGTGTGTACTAGATAATAACCGGCGTGCGCTGCTACTCCTAAATAAATGTTAATGTGTTTCTACCACCAGCCTTGAGCTGCTATGCGTGCCCGGGAATCAGCTTATTCGATCTTCTTGGAATCAATGAAAGACAAAAATGGTTATTGTGAGTTATCCGTAAAAGATAAACATATGCTATACCGGACTTTATTGTAGAGTTTTTTGAGATATTCAATTCCGTGTACAATGATTTGGTGTATTTGTTATGGTTTAGGCAGCGAAAGCCATTTAAGCGTCAAAATAAGGACGTTATTTCACGATTTTCACTACAAAGGGTGATTTTTAGGTGTGAACGGGTTGAGTATACAACTCTCTTATAGCCTATGTTCATCCCCGAAATCTCCTGAACATTTTTCAATAAACCCCATCACAATCGGATGAACAGTATGGCAGAGCACGCTTGCCCGGGAATCTGCTTATCCCGATCGTCTTGGAATCAATGAAAGACAAAAATGGTTATTGTGAGTTATCTGTAAAAGAAAATCATATGCTGTTCGGAGACGTTTTTGTATAATTTCGTGCGATATTCAATTCTGTGTACATTAATTTGGTGTATTAGTTATGGTTTAGGCAGCGTAAGTCATCTAAGCGTCAAAATAGGAACTTTATTTCACGTTTTTCACTAGAAAAGGGTGATTTTTAGGGGTGAAGGGATTGAGTATTATAACTCTCTTATAGCCTATGCTCTTCCCGGGAATCTCCTGAACATTTTGCAAAAAACTACATCACAATTGGATCAACGGTATGGCCGCGCAAAAAATAGAACAAACAAACAAACAAACAAACATTATTATTATATATATATATATATATATATAGACATACAGTAAATTTCTTTCATGGACACGGTTATTTGTTTATCATTCATTTCGGTTATTTTATTTTTCAGACTGTGTTCTGTGGGTAAAGGTGGTCGTCACCAAGGGCTGTCATCTAGTGTCGATTGTTTAGAATATTAGATGCCTTAACCTGCTAGTAGACTAAGGGCCTCCTTAGGTCCACAGTAGCATTGTTTTAACTTTTAATTAAATTATGTAATTTTCAAAAGTGTTGGGAATGAAATTTGAAATGTATTAATGGTAATTGGGCAACTTGATAATGTCTGCTTCCTTGACCTACTCCGAATAGACTTCAGCGTTCTCTTAATAGCGTGTCCCGGATTTCACTCAAGTGTTTTTGTTTAGAGAGCCAAACGTTCTGAATATCTTAAGGTGAAGACAAGTACTAGTTCTTCTTTTGTCATTCGACATTCAACTGTCTCAACTAAATTTATTTATATTTATAGACGCCTTTAACATCCAAGTTCACAAATATAATTAATTTACAGGCACTATCGAACCCGTAGGTTTCAGACCGCGCGGACATAAGCTCTACATACATCCCTATCTTGAGCTAATATTTTGCAATCATCCACTATATAGTTTACTTTCTCAAGTTGGGGTTAATGTTATTCTCTCACCTCATTCTCAGCCTATCTATTGTGCGCTTCCCCTAAGGTTTACTTAAAGAAGCGTCCATTCCCCTTTTTCATTCCCCATTTGTGCCAGATGTCCTGTCCATCGCAACGTACGTTACTTAACTGTTCTTATTATATATGGTTCTCCATAAATATCACGTAGCTCGCAGTTATGTAGTCTTCTCCATTCGCCTGTCTGTTCATCTCTCTTTGATCCAATAACACTGGTCGACAAGGTTTTCTTCACAAGAAATCTGATTAGTGAATCTAGTGCATTTTGCATTTTTTCATACTGAATTCAGATATGTAGTCACAATTTTTCCATCAGGCACAGTTTTTTTTGTGACAGCTACTTTTTTAAAAATTGATTTTAGCATTCTCTTTGACCTGTCATAGGAACCTTTACCTTATATGAAGAGTTCCCTGTACCAGTATATGCAGATATGACCTTAACTCATAACTCTGATTCTGACCTAGTTCAAACTGAAAATGATTCAGATGGAAATAAAAATGATCTTACATAAAATATGCCTGAAAATCACTATCTACCACTTTCTAGGTAAGTCAGAATGAGTTAGAGTTAGATGGATTTTATTAAAAATTATAAAAAATGTAAATGAATATCACAGAAAACTCTTGCCTGATAGGAAAACACTGAAATGATATTTAAATTCAGGATGAAAAATACTTCTAAAATCTCATATTTTATTCTTGTGAAAGAAAAAAAGTTCATTCTTGTCGACCAGTGTAATTTTCCCAACAAATAAGAACTTTATTCTTGAATACTCGTAACCTTTTTTGCCTTCCTTAAAATAAGAGTCCACGTTTTGCATCCAATTAATATAACTGGGAGAATAATAGTTCTATATGTATATATTTTCAGTTTAACGTTTTTTCAATAAGAAGACAAGAATCCCTGTAATGCATAATGACACGTATTTCCAGAATTGATCCTATGTTTAATTGTATTGTGCGCCTCATTCTTTATTGTAATTATTGTTCTCACTTACCGTATATTTATTATTGATAGTATCTATATTTTTATAAAATCTGGTTATATATAGAGCGGAAACATGGAAACCAAATCAAAATTTGCGATCAAAATGATTAGCACTGAAATGGACTTCTTGCGTCGTTTAGCCAGACATAACGTGACATAAAAATAACCAAGTCACATTGAAATCGGATTGAGTTAGTACTTTAGTAGAATTTTAAGAAATATAAAACAGTACCTGAGATCTCAGACATCCTCAATAATCAGCAGTGTAGTTTGTAGGAGGCCTTTCGAAAACTTAAGTTTCATCTTCTGCTTTTAGTTTGGTACTGACTGTTGCTGTATTATTTTTTCGTACATAGGGTTTGAATTACTGGGTTTGTTACCAGCAACATTCAGTACCAAACTGAAAGCAGAAGATGAAACTTAAGTTATCGAAAGGCCTCCTACAAAACAACACTGCTGATTATTAAGGACAACTGAGATCACAGGTACTGTTTTATATTTCTTAAAACTTTAACAATCGGCCGCGGTGGACTAGTGGTTATGCTCCTTGCCTCTGGTCCCGAGGGTCGCGGGTTCAAACCCGGTCGGGGCCGATTTTTTTTAGGATGGAAAAATCCAAGGAGCAAGTCCTCCGCGAGGGACTTTAAGCCGTGGGTCCCGAGTCTGAAGATTTTCTGGCTCGTAAAAGATCCTTAAGCCTGATTGAAAAGGCCTCTAGGCAAAATTTACCAAATTTTCCCGTCCTAGTACTACCTTGGTTTCCTAGATGTCAGTATGAGGCGGAACGCTGACCACGGACCACTCAAATTACATCTATACGAAAACAAGTGTAAATAAATTAGTATGGTTCAAATTCTTCCCTGTAGGGGGAGAACGCCTAAATCTCTGTTAAGGGAAACATGGGCTTACAAGAAGAAGAAGAAGAAGAAAACTTTAACATAGTTACCTCAACGGAGTTTCGTAATATATATTTTTTAAATCTTGATACTTTAGTAGAAGTAGCTTTGTTTTAGAAGTATGATGGACTTTGAATGCTTCTAATACTTGTTTTATTTTCCTTGTTTTTCAGGTAAGTTGATCCTCTGCTGTATTTTTTTTTTCTGAACCGTTCTGAAGTGAATTGAAAATATTCCAACAGCTTCTAAGGTATGTCTATCAACAAGCTTAACCTTTATAAGTCACTTTATATCTAATGTAGTACATTAATACAGATACCCTTAAATAGTCAATGTTTCCTATAAGAAAATTTGGTTTAATTTATTTAATATGCGGAAATGTTCAATAAATTATATACTACATATTTTTAGTTCTCGGCTGCCTTTCATTGGAAATGATCGAAACTTTACAGAACGTAAATTTAATCGTTCCTTTATAACGTCTCGAAGTTGCTTTGTTTACCGACAGATGACTGTGTTGTACTTTAGTTTTAAAAATACAGCTCATGGTAAAAAGCGCTCAAAGTAAAGAGCTGTGATTGAAGATCAGGGGGATCTGGCAATCTTGTTTTACCTCGTTCTGCCGCTGACATTCTGCTGACTCAATGACTGACAGTACTCCTATCCACTGCTTGATTCCCATAAACATTTTGTAAGCGTCTCTGAATGCTTTGGGCGTTGCATCCTTCCATAAGTTATAGTGATTTAATTGTGTTGGGTTAGCATTTATGTTTGTCTTTCACAAGTTAGAGTACTGAAATTGCGTTAGGTTAGCTTTTATGTTTGTCTTTCACAATAAAAAATATAAAGAGGGCTAAACAACTTAAGGGTATTATTTGAGGGATAGAAATTTAGAGTACTTAAATTGCGTTAGGTTAGCTCTTAGATTAGTCTTTCACAAGTTAGAGTACTTAAATTGCTTTAAGTTACCTTTTAGGTTGGTCCTTCACAAGTTAGAGTACTTAAATCACGTTAGGTTAGGTTTTAGGTTTGCCTTTCACAGTTGCAGTACTTAAATTGCTTTAGGCTAGCTTTTAGGTTAGCCTTTCACAAGTTAGAGTACTTAAGTTGCTTTAAGTTACCTTTTAGGTTGGTCCTTCACAAGTTAGAGTACTTAAATCACGTTAGGTTAGGTTTTAGGTTTGCCTTTCACAGTTGCAGTACTTAAATTGCATTAGGCTAGCTTTTAGGTTAGCCTTTCACAAGTTAGAGTACTTAAGTTGCTTTAAGTTACCTTTTAGGTTGGTCCTTGACAAGTTAGAGTACTTAAATCACGTTAGGTTAGGTTTTAGGTTTGCCTTTCACAGTTGCAGTACTTAAATTGCGTTAGGTTAGCTTTTAGATTAGTCTTTCACAAGTTAGAGTACTTAAATTGCTTTAAGTTACCTTTTAGGTTGGTCCTTCACAAGTTAGAGTACTTAAATCACGTTAGGTTAGGTATTAGGTTTGCCTTTCACAGTTGCAGTACTTAAATTGCTTTAGGCTAGCTTTTAGGTTAGCCTTTCACAAGTTAGAGTACTTAAGTTGCTTTAAGTTACCTTTTAGGTTGGTCCTTGACAAGTTAGAGTACTTAAATCACGTTAGGTTAGGTTTTAGGTTTGCCTTTCACAGTTGCAGTACTTAAATTGCGTTAGGTTAGCTTTTAGATTAGTCTTTCACAAGTTAGAGTACTTAAATTGCTTTAAGTTACCTTTTAGGTTGGTCCTTCACAAGTTAGAGTACTTAAATCACGTTAGGTTAGGTTTTAGGTTTGCCTTTCACAGTTGCAGTACTTAAATTGCTTTAGGCTAGCTTTTAGGTTAGCCTTTCACAAGTTAGAGTACTTAAGTTGCTTTAAGTTACCTTTTAGGTTGGTCCTTGACAAGTTAGAGTACTTAAATCACGTTAGGTTAGGTTTTAGGTTTGCCTTTCACAGTTGCAGTACTTAAATTGCATTAGGCTAGCTTTTAGGTTAGCCTTTCACAAGTTAGAGTACTTAAGTTGCTTTAAGTTAGACTTAGTTTGATATTTCACAAGTTAGAGTACTTAAATTACTTTAGGTGAGCTTTTAAGTTGGTCTTTCACAGGTTAAAGCACTTAAATCGCTTTAGGTTAGCTTTTAAGTTGATCTTTCACAAGTTAGAATACTTATATTACATTAGGTTACTTTTAGTTTGGTCTTTCTCAAGTTAGACTACTTCAATTGCGTTAGGTTAGCTTTTAGTTTGGTATTTCACAAGTTAGAGTACTTAAATTGCTTTAGCTTAGCTTTTAAGTTGGTCTTTCACAAGTTAAAGTACCAGGTAAAATAAAGCTATTATTATTATTATTATTATTATTATTAAATCGAGTTAGGTTATCTTTTAGATTGATCTTTCACAAGTTATAGTACTTAAATTGCCTTAGGTCAGCTTTTAGGTTGTACTTAAATTGCGTTATGTTAGGTTAGCTTTTAGATTGGTATTTCACAAGCTAGAGTATCTAAATCGCGTTTTTGTTTGTAAGTTCGTTGAATATTGTGTACATTTAGGCTGCATCTCGCGATACTCTAGTGTAAACCACTTTGCGTTTGTTGGTGCATGGCGCATGGTGTATGATTGGAACTTGGAAAAATATTTCGCGTCTCATATTGTAAAGTACTTCCCACGAGAATATTCTCAATAGCCCCTTTCCTTAGGAATTCCATAAAAGGGCATGATTTATAGAATTTACTCATGCGAGTTTGAAAGAAATACAGGAGTTATTACTGCCGACTTGAAGCGGATGTTGAGAAGGTTGTACAAGATATAGAGGATGTCATAATTCTGACTGCAGGTTGGAGTGCAGATACGGGAAACAGAAGTTGCCCACCGTAATAAAAGGGATTCACGACTTGCCTCATTCTCTTATTTGCTATTTACACTAAACGCTTCAGTATAATTAAAACAGAGAACTAATCCTAACTTACATTAGGAACACTCACAGAGCAAAAACTGTATGAACTAAAAAATTCATCACCAAGTTGAATTTGTGTTCCGTTTCTGTTTCACGGAATATAGGCCCATATTTCGGCTAAACTTTACAACTTGTGACGTGAGTTTTTTAATTCCTTCATAAACTCCTGTAAAATTATATTCTTAGAGTTTCATTTTTTTGACGAAGTGGCTGAATTCAAAACCTAGGAACAATAATCACAAATAGGAATGAGATGCACAAAGAAATTAAACATAGCTTCAATTCTGGAAATGCGTGTTATTATGCATTGCAGAGACTCTTGATGTCCCAATTCCTTTCAAAAACGTTGAACTGAAAATGTATAAAACTATTATTCTACCAGTTATATTATATTGATTCTTACTTTAAGGGAGGAAAGGAGATTACGAGTATTTGAGAATAAAATACTTAGGAAATTTTTGGACCAAAAAGAGATGAACAGACAAGTGAATGGAGAAGACTACATAACAATGAACTACGTGGTCTTTATAGAAAACCAGATATAATAAGAAAAGTTAAGTCTCGTAGGCTGCGATGGGCAGGACATGTTGCACGTATGGGGAATGAAAGACTTGCATTGAAGCTTCTTGTAGGTAAGCCAGAGGGGAAACGCCCAGTTGGTAGACCAAGAATGAGGTGCGAGAGTAACATTAACTATGATTTGAGGGAATTTGACTATACAGGAAATGATTGGAAAGCATTAGCTCATAATAGGGATGTATGGAGAGCCTATGTCCGTGCTGCCATGAACCTACGGGTTCGATAGTGCCAGTGAGTAAGTAAGAAAATAAGTAAGTCAGAGTTTCATTTTTCAAATTATTTACCACCATTTACAGTGATTTTTACATTTTTTCTAACGATTATTTTAATATATTTTTCTATGATATTTAGGCCTAACTACATACGTTGCATGACGACGTGGCAGCCATATTGATTTTAACGAATATTCTATGCAACAACAAATTTGTGTTCCAGTGCAGCCAACATAGAGCATGTACTAATTAACTGTACACAAATACTTCAGAATTCCCGAACGTATTATTTATATTTTGGCTCTGCATTCTTTCACAGGTTGTAGAGTGTTTAAAAATTGCGTTTGGTTAGTTTTTAGATTGGTATTTCACAAGTTAGAATACTTAAATAGCATTAGGTTAGCTTTTAGTTCGTTAAATATCGGGCATATGTTGGCTGCATCCCGTGATTCCATAGTGTAAACCGCTTCCCGTTTATTGGCGCATGCGCATGGTGTATGATTGTAACTTAGAAACATTTCTGGCGTGGCATGTTTGTAAAGTATTTCCTATATTTCTTCTGTTAATGATACTTGTCATAAAATTCTCTTAAATGCTCGCTTTTATTTTTTCTATTGGAAATTGGTTATTTTATCCCCTAACGAATTTAAAATTATTCTACAGAATGGAAATGTTATTCCTGAGACTGTGTAATCGATACAGATATTCAAGTAAAGTTATTAGGTCAGCTGCATGGCAAGATGGAACTATTCTTTCTACTTCCCGTCAATTCTTTTTGTAACCATAACGTTCCATGACAAGAGCGAATTCTTGCTGAGATGAAAATTGTAAGGGACGTGGCTACATTATCTGACGTTTTGTCAGCTGCATACAGAACATCCAGCTCATCTTCCTCTTTATAACATGAACAAGAACAATATACTCAAGTTCATATTTTTAAAACATTTCTTACTTTCAGCGAATTCTTAAGGATTGAAGCTATTACATTGTATTCTTCTTCTTCTTCCTCTTCTTCTTCTTCACGGTTTAGGCTTATTTACTAGCCTGTTCCGGCTCCAAATTGCTGCTCTTTTCATCTTTTCCTTGGTCTTCCCAAACTTCTTCTTCCTCGTGGTGAATAGTTGTATGCTGCTTTCGGTATTCTATTCTCAATCATCCTTGCTAAGTGTTCTTTCCAGTTTGTTCTGTATTTCTCTATTGTTGAGTTTACTTCTTCTACTTTGAGTTATTGTCTTATTTCTGTGTTATGTCTTTTGTCTGTTCTTTGATATCCTGCTATTGGTCTGAGGATTCTCATTTCAGCAGCTTGTATCCTGGCAGATTGTTGTGTTGTCACTGTCCATGTTTCGGATCCATAAGTAATAATAGGCACAGCCATTGTCTTGTATAAATACATTGTTTTCATGAATGGACATTTTAATTTTTTAAAATAGATTTTCACACCGAGCTTCTATTTAGTAGACACCGAAAATATCTATGAATAAAATTAATATATACGTCATCATCATCCGGTATCATGGCAGCTGCCGCCGTCTTCCGGAAACCAAACGCCATTCCTCTCTGTCCATCCACTGATCTTCCTCCAATCCTCTGATATTCATAGCTGCTTGTACCCCTTCTATCAAAGTTTTCTTCTGTCTTCCTCTCTTCCTCTTTCCATAGGGATCCATTCCATAACAATTTTTGCTCTGGTATTCTTTTGACATGGCCATACCACTGTAATCTTTTCTTTTCTATAATGTCAATGATGTCCGGCTCCTCTTGTACACCCATAATTTCCCTTACTTCTTTATTTCGTATTCTATCCATTCTAGGTTTTCCAGCTGATCTTCTTAAAACATCCATTTCTGTACTTAAAATTCTTTTCATTTCCCAGGTAGGAATTTGCCACACTTCAGCACTATATGTTAAATTTCTCTGAATTATGGTTTGATATATTTATAATTTTCTATTTTTTGTATTATTTTTGCTCCACGAAACAGAGTTTAAAGCATTTATTGCTTAAAATATATATATATATATATATATATATATATATATATATATATATATTCCACCGCTGTAGTCTCGAGGTAACGTGCTGCCTTATCACGCAGCAGACCCGGGTTCGATCCCCGGTCGGGGCAGTTTTTCTGGGTGAGGTTTTTATCGGGGTTTTTCCTCATCTATAAGACAAATGTCAGGAAAACGTTAAGGCCCAAACGGTCCCCGAAATCATATGGCCATCATCATCATTATCCTTATCATTATCATCATCCTTCACCGGTGTGGAAAGTAACGAGAAGCTACCACATCTATAATTCCCTAGTAAAGCTGCAAGCATAACATGAAAATGCTATGATTGCAGTGAAGGACCTGCCTTCGGGCAGAATTACTATGGATGAATGGATATATATATATATATATATATATATATATATATATATATATATGAATGAGATGCACAAGGAAATTAAACATAGGCTCAATTCTGAAAATGCGTGTTATCATGCATTACAGAGGTCCAACTTCTTACCCTTGTGATAATTGTAAGAAGTTGGACCTTTTGGAGGCTGTAGAAATAAATAAATTGGAAAGTAGTAATAAACTGTTAAATTCTCAACTTGATTTGAATGAATCGCCTTTGTTAAATTAAAAAAAAAATATTGTTGTATTGTTGCTTAGATCAGTTGATTTGTACTATAATAACACAATTCATAATTTGTTAACATGTCTGAAGAAGGTACAGTGTACCGAAACAGCTGTCACTGAATTATATCTTAATAAATATGAAAATCAAATTAAACTAAGTTTTATTTTTATTTAATTAATAGATATGGATTTTCATCAAGTAAACACCAACTCATTTGATTATATATTTTTTTTAACCCTTATATTGGCAAAACACAATTTCTCGTGTCTGTTATTTAAATGTGGCGGACCGCACTGAAAACGGATTCTTGTATAACTGTTATTATTAGGTATATTGTATAATTAGATATACATTTAAGTGGTTTCTTTTTGTTCGTTTTCTTCTGATTTATTAAAAATATTAAATTAATTAAACCAACTGATGTATCTAGAAATATAGATTACGAATTTAAGGGTTAAAAAGAACTTGCAATTCAAGCAAAACGTTTGTCCTAATTCTTGTATGGAATAGAAATGGTATTGCATGTCATGGAAATGAGTGTTTCTTTAAAGAGGCGTTGAGAAACCCCTCTAGTGTTATAAAATGAAATGGAAATGACTGTTCTAGTGAATAAATTGTTGGAAAGCTGATGTTGATATGACGTTAGCATTCGTGCTACTGTCGCAGATCACGAACACGGGCCAACTCATGAAACTAGAACAGCTGTTCATAAAAATTGTTTCCATTTTCACTCTTTTTGCAAATATCTAATATAAGCAAAATACATGTTGCCCAAGCTAGCTTCCTTTTTGTGACGGCAACAATGCGCTGTCCAGTGTCAGAAACAAGTCACTAATATAACTTTTTAAAATTTAATAATGTGTTTTTTCATTATTTAATAAAAATATATTTAAGATTTGTTAATATATTTACCTAATGCCTTGTATAATAAGCGATAGATTAATTCATTGTAGTTTATTACCTTCTTTGTATTTTTTCTTTCTTTTCTTTTTATGTATAATAGATTCGAGCTGTTATTCTTTTCTGTATTCATTCTATCATTAATTTAATTTTAATTGTATTTAATTTTATTATATTATTAGACATTATTTTCATTATTATTCAATTTGACAGATATTAATTGTTTAGTATGACTATTATTTTAATTTTTTATATTTATATGTAACGTATGTTTGTCCTGGTGAGTGGAAGAGAAGGCCGCATGGCCTAAACTCCACCAAGCTAAATAAATCTATTATATTCTAACTTTTTTGACGACTAATTACACTAGTCAACATGATTTTCAAATATTGTAGCAAGAATTAATATACTCTAAGTACTAAAATATAATTATAACGATTAATAGAAAAGAACTGGAAGGCAGACAAACGTGCACATGGGTCTATTACCAACATAAGAACCCCAAACGAATGGTACCTACCCCTCTAATGTGTAATGAATAACATGTGAATTTGGAGTGGGGAAGGTGACTTTATGGGAGGAGTCATCGCCCTTATAAGGCAAGGGAGAATCAGTATTTCGTATAAATTATTTTGGTAATATTTTTACATCTATAATTATTATTTTATTATTATTATTGGTCTGTACTTTCAGAAGAATAAGATTTTTTACTTTTTATTTATTTTTTTAGAGAAGCTTAATTCCTACTTTATTTTTAATTTTACACGTGGCAAAACGCTCTCACATACACTCACACTCATACGTTCTACAAGAAATAACTCCAACAGCAACCGTCCGCGACCTTTAGCAAATTTTAAAATCTTAAGTATTTTAAAATCCAAGATAATTAGTAACTCAGAATTCTAAGTGATATTAAATACACGTGGACTTAAATAAACTCATCAACTCCACTCCGAATATTAGTGAGATATAAAACGATTGTAATTAGTACAAAATTATTCAATAAACTGGAGTAATAAGTTCTAATTTATTTATAATTACATAAATAATATAAACATTCCATGCGTAATCATATTCTACCCTGAGCGAACCGGCACAATATCTAATACACGCAAATAATAGCCCAAGCTAGCTTGCTTTTTGTGACGGCAACAATGCGCTGTCCAGTGTACCAACATTGATATATGTTTATCTCTTGATGGCTACTTGCACTGGTCAACATGATTTTTGTCTCATGAGTACCAATAGTTGTACTTATTGCAATTTTTTATCGTGTTTTCAAATATGTATTCGGAATTTGTCTATCACCCACAGTTTTTTATACTTACTTACTTACTCACTGGCACTATCGAACCCGTAGGTTCATGGCCGCACGGACATAAGCTCTCCATACATCCCTATCCTGAGCTAATGCTTTCCAATCATTCCCTGTATAATCCACCTCCCCCAAATCATAGTTAATGTTATTCTCCCACCTCATTCTTGGTTCTACCAACTGGGCGTTTTCCCTCTGGCTTTCCTACAAGAAGCCTCCATGCAAGTCTTTCACTCCCCATACGTGCAACATGTCCTGCCCATCGCAGTCTACGAGACTTAACTGTTCTTATTATATCTGGCTTACCATAAATACCATGTAGTTCATTGTTATGTAGTCTTCTCCATTCACCTGTCTGTTCATCTCTCCTTGGTCCAAAAATTTTCCTAAGTACTTTATTCTCAAATACTCGCAATCTCTTTTCCTCTCTTAAAGTAAGAGTCCATGTTTCGCAACCATATAATATAACTGGTAGAATAATAGTTTTATATATTTTCAGTTTAACGTTTTTTGAAAGGAGTTGGGACATCAAGAGTCTCTGCAAATGCATAATAGCACGCATTTCCAGAATTGAGCCTATGTTTAATTTCTTTGTGCATCTCATTCCTATTTGTGATTATTGTTCCTAGATATTTGAATTCAGCCACTTCCTCAAAATTTCCCTCATTTGTCATTAGCTCTCCATTTCCATTATTTAATGAATTTCTACGTGTGACCATATATTTAGTTTTATTGATATTTACTTCCAGTCCTAATTTCTTAGTGTTACTAAATAGTGTGTGCGTGTTGTCCTTTAGTATATCCTCGCTATCGGCCAACAATACTACATCCATCAGCATAAACTAACAGCTTATTAATACCATTGAGTTGTAAGCCTTCCTCATTCTCCAAAGATTTAATGGCATGCTCTAGTACAAAATTAAATAGTAGAGGAGATAGTGCATCTCCTTGCTTCAACCCATTCTGGATTTCAAAAGTGTCCGAAAACTGTTTGCCTACACGCACCCTACTTTTTGTGCCATTTGTTAATATTGATAATGGACCAGTTTTTTTTATTTCAATTTCAATTAATGGATTTAAATAATTATTTTTTAATAAACTTTTTTTCGTCCATTTGTCAATTGTAAAATAAAACCAAATGAGCTAACTCAAATGGTTTCAGCTATGGAAAAGAAATATCAAGACAAATGGAATCCTAATATGGTGGCCGGTTATTGTTGGACCATCAAGAGGGATGCTCCACAGGCGAAATATAGCAGAAAATTGTCATTTCTTACATTCTAGGCGAGTCCGAATGTTAGAATATTGTGTAGTTACGAATGTAGAAAATATTAAAGTGTTTGAAATTATAAAAACCTGCCTCTCGGAAACCATGCGTGATGGGGAAAAACCGATAACATTTTTGAATTCATGAGAAAAAAAACTATCAGAATCACATATTTTTCTTTCTGAGACAAAAACAAAGTTTATTTTTTGTTGTTTATTTGTTGTTACTTCTGATGCTTGGTGTATAGGGATTTTTTATATATTATTTTTTCCTACCTAAATGAGGTTGGAAAGCTATTGTGTTTTATTGTGATTTATTGAGCAGTACCCCGTAAGATTGGAGAATTTAACTCTGTCAATAGTGTATTACGATTCGAGGTTGGGAAGTGGTTTTTACAGAAACGAGGAAATGTTTAATATCAGAGCATCTGTAAAACACTTCACAAACGTGCGTTGTACATTATTTTTTGCGCGAAGATGTTTTCAAAATAATAAAATAATAATAGAATAATAACATATTTGTTTAAAATATTTGCGTTTAATTATAAACAAGTCCACCGCTGTGGTCTCGAGGTAGCGTTCTGTCTTGTCACGCAGCGGGCCCGGGTTCGATCTCCGGTCAGGACAGTTTTTGTGGGTGAGATTTTTATCTGGGTTTTTCCTCTCCTGTAAGACAAATGTCAGGAAAACGTTAAGGCCCAAACGGTCCCCGAAATCATATGGCCATCATCATCCTATCATCATCATCATCATCTTTCACCGGTGTGGAAAGCAACGGGAAGCCACCACATCTACAATTCCCTAGTAAAGCTGCAAAGCATAGCATGAAAATGCTATGATTGCAGTGTAAGACCTGCCCTCTGGCAGAATTACTATGGATGGATTATAAACAGCTGACTAACGATAGCAGTGTGGGCAATGTTTATTAGTTGAGACTGCAGCAGGCCGTAACACCAATCAGTCACCAATCAAATTTGTCCTGACAGAGGATCGAAACCCGGACCCGCTGCGTGACAAGGCAGCACGCTACCGCGAGACCACACCGATGGACTATTATCTAGGATTTAATAGTAGTAAGATATTTTATTTTTATACTCGCGGCACAAAATGCAGCAGCTCACCAAGATTTCATTTTTAGAACACCGATATATGTATATACTCTGTGAGAGCCGTGTGGGCACATGAGTGCTCCCTAGCGAGAGTTTCTTAACCAGTCTAATTTAGTTACGCTTATTTACCCACTACCTACAGACAGACGAATGGAGAAGGTTACTTATCAGTGAACTACATGATCTTTATTGAAAATTAGATAAAATAGGAATAATTAAGTCAAGTAGACTGCAAAGGGCAGGACATGTGACATGAATGGAGATTGCAAGAGGGGAATTGTAGGAAAACCACAGGGTAAACTTCCATTTGGTAGACCAAGAATGAAAAGGGACAATAACATTAGGCCTAACCATGATTTGAGAGAAGTTAGGATTGAACACAGAAGGCTAAAATGAAAGGACACGTAAGAAGAATGCAGGATGGAAATCTATATACCAAAGGCTGTCTATACATGGGACATTGAAAGAAGGAGCAGAAAAGGAGACCAAGAACAACCTGGAAGCAATATTCATAATTCAATGAGGAAATTTGGTGTAACGGATGAAGACACAGAGGACAGAGAACGATGGAGAACTTTAATTAAGGGAAATTTATGAATGTTTGTTACAAAATTAATAATAATCTATATGTATTTTTTATAACTCATTTTAATCACTAAGATTGGTTGGAGAATATCCTAAATGATGAGGAAAATTCTCAAAATGAATGAAGAATATACAGAATGATTTAGAACGAAATATTATTATTAAAGGAAATATGATGTTTTCATTGGAAAGGGAATCCTTCAAATTGCAATAGAACAAAACAAAACAAATCACTTTTAACGTGCAGCTTGGCGGGTTGAATTTTGTGGCCTAGCGTCGAACGCCTCCACAATTCTCTTCGTTGTTTATGCATCCGTGCTAATGCGAGGCCTTCCAGGAGGTTTGATTTTCTGCATCATTCCCGTTTCCATCAGTCGTTTTCTCCACTTCCCCACAGTCGACGGCTGCAATGCTACGTTAAACTCACGTCTTGCCCGTCTTGGGGCCTCACGATTATTCGCATACGTTATTACCCATGCAGCAATTGTAATTTGCTGTTGCATATTCAACGCCATTTTGACTAATGCCGTAAGTTCTACACTGTTTTGTTTTATTTCATTGTTGTAATTTGAATAATTGCCGTTCCAACGGTAATTTCATATTTCCTGTAATGGTAATATTTTCATCACACAGTGCTATCAAAAGTATAGGCATATTTATGATTACCCCGTATAGGGGATGATTGGAAAATAGTAACTCAGGATAGGGTAGTATGCAGAGCTTATGTCCGCGCGGTCATGAACCTACGGGTTGCATAGTGTGCCAGTGGCTTAGTTAATTAAATCGTATATACTCAACCTAGGATTTAAGGAGAGATCAGGGCTTGCTTGGTTTAGGCTAGGGGTATGGACATTTCTAAAAATTAGCGACGATCACGATATGCGAATATGTCCAATGTGCGGGAACTTTGAAGATGAGATACATATATTAGGAAAATGTAATGATTTAGAATATTGGAGACGTCAGTTATTACCGGAAAGATTTCTAAATTCAAATAGGGAAAGATTGGCATGCTACGAGTTATTGGTAAATCCAGAAAATTGTATAAACCTCGGTAAATTTCTGGACAAAACGCGGAAAATAAGGACAACACTCATTCAAGAATGAATATATGTTATCAAAATGCAATACCATTAATTCTTAACAATTATATATAAATTAATTAGTGTGTAATGCTATTGTGTTATTATTTAATTGTAATATTAATGTGTTTTCTTTATGTAATTGTAATGTTAATGTTTTTTTAGTGTATAATGCTATTGTGTTATTATTTAATTGTAATATTATTGTGTTTTCTTTATGTAATTGTAATGTTAATGTTTTTTTAGTGTATAATGCTGTTGTGTTATTATTTAATTGTAATATTATTTTGTTTTCTTTATGTAATTGTAATGTTAATGTTTTTTTAGTGTATAATGCTATTGTGTTATTATTTAATTGTAATATTATTGTGTTTTCTTTATGTAATTGTAATGTTAATGTTTTTTTAGTGTATAATGCTATTGTGTTATTATTTAATTGTAATATTATTGTGTTTTCGTTATGTAATTGTAATGTTAATGTGTTTTAGTGTATAATGCTATTGTGTTATTATTTAATTGTAATATTACTGTGTTTTCTTTATGTAATTGTAATGTTAATGTTTTTTTAGTGTATAATGCTGTTGTGTTATTATTTAATTGTAATATTATTGTGTTTTCTTTATGTAATTGTAATGTTAATGTTTTTTTAGTCTATAATGCTATTGTGTTATTATTTAATTGTAATATTATTGTGTTTTCTTTATGTAATTGTAATGTTAATGTTTTTTTAGTGTATAATGCTATTGTGTTTATTATTTAATTGTAATATTATTGTGTTTTCTTTATGTAATTGTAATGTTAATGTTTTTTAGTGTATAATGCTATTGTGTTATTATTTAATTGTAATATTATTGTGTTTTCTTATGTAATTGTAATGTTAATGTTTTTTTAGTGTATAATGCTATTGTGTTATTATTTAATTATAATATTATTGTGTTTTCTTTACGTAATTGTAATGTTAATGTTTTTTTAGTGTATAATGCTATTGTGTTATTATTTAATTGTAATATTATTGTGTTTTCTTTATGTAATTGTAATGTTAATGTTTTTTTTAGTGTATAATGCTATTGTGTTATTATTTAATTGTATATTATTGTGTTTTCTTTATGTAATTGTAATGTTAATGTTTTTTTTAGTGTATAATGCTATTGTGTTATTATTTAATTGTAATATTATTGTGTTTTCTTTATGTAATTGTAATGTTAATGTTTTTTTAGTGTATAATGCTATTGTGTTATTATTTAATTGTAATATTATTGTGTTTTCTTTATGTAATTGTAATGTTAATGTTTTTTTTAGTGTATAATGCTATTGTGTTATTATTTAATTGTAATATTATTGTGTTTTCTTTATGTAATTGTAATGTTAATGTTTTTTTAGTGTATAATGCTATTGTGTTATTATTTAATTGTAATATTATTGTGTTTTCTTTATGTAATTGTAATGTTAATGTTTTTTTAGTGTATAATGCTATTGTGTTATTATTTAATTGTAATATTATTGTGTTTTCTTTATGTAATTGTAATGTTAATGTTTTTTAGTGTATAATGCTATTGTGTTATTATTTAATTGTAATATTATTGTGTTTTCTTTATGTAATTGTAATGTTAATGTTTTTTTAGTGTATAATGCTATTGTGTTATTATTTAATTGTAATATTATTGTGTTTTCTTTATGTAATTGTAATGTTAATGTTTTTTTAGTGTTAATGCTATTGTGTTATTATTTAATTGTAATATTATTGTGTTTTCTTTATGTAATTGTAATGTTAATGTTTTTTTAGTGTATAATGCTATTGTGTTATTATTTAATTGTAATATTATTGTGTTTTCTTTATGTAATTGTAATGTTAATGTTTTTTTAGTGTATAATGCTATTGTGTTATTATTTAATTGTAATATTATTGTGTTTTCTTTATGTAATTGTAATGTTAATGTTTTTTAGTGTATAATGCTATTGTGTTATTATTTAATTGTAATATTATTGTGTTTTCCTTTATGTAATTGTAATGTTAATGTTTTTTAGTGTATAATGCTATTGTGTTATTATTTAATTGTAATATTATTGTGTTTTCTTTATGTAATGTAATGTTAATGTTTTTTAGTGTATAATGCTATTGTGTTATTATTTAATTGTAATATTATTGTGTTTTCTTTATGTAATTGTAATGTTAATGTTTTTTTTAGTGTATAATGCTATTGTGTTATTATTTAATTGTAATATTATTGTGTTTTCTTTATGTAATTGTAATGTTAATGTTTTTTTAGTGTATAATGCTATTGTGTTATTATTTAATTGTAATATTATTGTGTTTTCTTTATGTAATTTTAATGTTATTGATTTTGTTGTTGTTTATTTTTCTTTACACTAGTATTCAATTATTACTTTATTGTAACGGACTGACAACAGCACGTACGGCTTACTGCCCGTGCCACCCATATTTGTAAATAATATTGTAAATATCGTACTTTTTGTCTAATAAAGTCCTACTACTACTACTACTAGTAGTAGTAGTAGTAGTTAATTAAATTAAACAGTACAATACGCTGTAACGAATGGGGAATGAAAGATGTGCATGTAATCTTCTTGTAGGAAAACCAGAAGGAAAACGCCGAGTTGGTAGACGCAGAAAGAGGTGTGAGAATAATATTATCCATGATTTCTGGGAATAGGTTATACAGGGGATGACTGAAAAACATTATCTCAGGATAGGGATGTATGGAGAGCTTATGTCCTCGCTGTCATGAACCTACAGTAGTGCCACTGGTTTAGTTAGTTGAATTAAATATTACAAAACGCAGATAATTAAATCAATTAACTCCAAATGAAGTGGTGATTGTAATTCAGGCTATGATGTGGAATTGCAATAAATTTCTTTAATGAGGTTTCCTGTCATTTATCTGTTTGCTAGTAAATGGGTTTGTATTAGGTGTAATAGCGAGTTGACATTTGAATTACGTTTGAGCACAAATATTGTATGTTTGATTAAAGAGGAAATATAATTTTGATATGGCAGGAATATAATTGCATTTTCAATGATTTGATGATTGTAATTTGAATATGCAGAATGGAAGTGATATAAGTAATAATCATGATAACAACAACAATAATAATAATAATAATAATAATAATAATAATAATAGTAATAATAATAATAAAAATAATAATAATATATAAGAGAAAAAATGAATATTGGTTATTCAATAATAGATTATATACGGTATAAGCAATTAAATTGGTATGGGCACGTACGACGAATGCAAGAAGAAAGATTACCCAGGAAAACATTGGAATGGTGTCCACCTGGAAGAAGGAGGAGAGGAAGACCTCGAAACTCGTGGATGCAAGAAATAAGAACTGGAATGAGAGCAAGAGGACTGGAGGAAATGAATTGGATGGAAAGAGACGAGTGGAGAAAAAAAAATAAAACTTTAGGCACAGAAATATTTATAAACATTAAAATTCTGTATATAAATAAAAATAAAATAATAATAATAATAATAATAATTCATTCATTCATTCATTCGTTTTGAGAATTTTCCTCATTGAGGGTTTTCTCCAACCAATCTTAGTAATTAACATGAATTAAAACAAATATAAATATATATGTTATATTGCAGATTTTCGCGGATATACGTATGAATAAGAAAGTTTTCTTGGGTTTTCCACGTCTTGGATTCAAGTTCGGCCTCTGGCCACTGATTCCGACATTTCGGCATGATCCCACACGCCATTATCAAGGAATGATAAGTTCCGAGTCACGGGTTTACGTCTTATATAATTAGACGTATAGAGTTTTCGCTGTGGTCCGTTTACGAAGTCGTACACCCATCTTCGGAAACGGACCACAGCGAAAACTCTATGTGTCTAATTATATAAGACCTAAACCTGTGACTCGAACTTATCATTCCTTGATAATGACCATGTGGGATCATGCCGAAACGTCGGAATCAGTGGCCAGAGGCCGAACGTGAATCCAATACGCGGAAACCCAAGAAAACGTTCTTACACATATGTATATTTTTTTCTTTTCATGTTTATATATATATATATATATATATATATATATTGTTTCAAATAAAGTTCAATTCATTTAAAATGCTGTGGTTTGTTTCGTATAATGTATATTAACACTACCTTTTGGATATATTTTTTGTATATACATTGTACGTAGTGTACATAAAGGGCAGTAGTTTTACTTCCCGCTGCGAGGGAACAATATAAAACAATAAATACGTACTTACCGCCATTTTATTACTAGTTGGTGTCACAGCCTGCTATAGCCGCGAGGAGGTTTACGGCCAAGTGTGCAATGGCAACCAAAACTTTTCAAGCTCTATACATCGGTATCTGCGAACTGGATTATAATTTATCTTAATAACAAGTGAATCAAATTATTTCGAATAATTAAATTAATTATATTTAATTAAACATACTGGCGGCCGAATTTTAATAGGCAACTCGGCAAAAATGCATTCAGTCATTCACAATTTTATGAAAAAAAAATGATTTTGTTCATACACTCGATGACCGTAGTAATCTTGCAGCCGGATCTTGGACTATAATTATTGTTAAATGAACTATGGACAATAACGTACTATATTTTGGAAACAATTGTACAGTTAGTTTTTGAGAAAATTGTACCAAGTGTGCCGGTTCGCTCAGGGTAGAATATGATAACTCAGGGATGTTTATATTATTTATGTAATTATAAATAACTTTAAACTTATTACTCCAGTTTATTGAATAATTTTGCATTAATTACAATCATTTTATATCTCACTAATATTCGGAGTGGAATTTATAAGTTTATTTAAGTCCACGTATATTT
Source organism: Diploptera punctata (assembly GCA_030220185.1). Taxonomy (NCBI): domain Eukaryota; kingdom Metazoa; phylum Arthropoda; class Insecta; order Blattodea; family Blaberidae; genus Diploptera; species Diploptera punctata. The sequence goes on along the minus strand of JASPKZ010009472.1, from coordinate 56,120 downwards.
AATATCACTTAAAATTCTGAGTTACTAATTATCTTTGATTTTAAAATACTTAAGATTTTAAAATTTACTAAAGGTCGCGGACGGTTGCTGTAGGACTTATTTCTTGTAGAACGTATGAGTGTGAGTGTATGTGAGAGCGTTTTGTCACGTGTTCTTGCCTTATAAGGGCGATGACTCCTCCCATAAAGTCACCTTCCCCACTCCAAATGCACATGTTATTAATCATACCTTAGAGGGGTAGGTAGCATTCGTTTGAGGTTCCTATGTTGGTAATAGACTCATGTGCACGTTTGTGCGCCTTCCAGTTATTACTATTAATCGTATAATTATATTTTAGTACTTAGAGTCTATTAATTATCAATTTCACTTCCTCTGTACACTCTAGTATCATTTACAGACTTTTTAAATTTATTATTAATTAGTACGTAATCTATTATAGACTTTGATCCCCTTGCTGCGCATGTATATTTGTGTATTTTCTTGTGTCTAAAGAAGGAGTTTGTGATTGTTAAATTATTGAATATGCAAAAATCTATTAGCAGTTTACCATTATTGTTGCAAGTTGGTTCTCCTTCTGATCCAATGCATTCTCTTATCGGTTGATTTCCGACTCTTGCATTAAAATCACCAGTAATTATGAGATAATCTTATTTATTTACTTTGTCAATGGTTTCTTGTAAAATATGATAACATTCTATGGTTTCTGAACCGTTTCCTTCTACAGGGGCATAAATTCCAATTATAGTCAAATTATGTCCTAACATTTTTATTCTAACTGTTACGATTTTTGGGGAAATCCATTGGTAATATAAAATGTTGTGTTGCAAATTTTTCCTTATTAAAATTGCGACTCCTGATGATGCTGGAACTCCAGAATAAATCATTACATATTTTCCTAATTCTTCTGATCCTTTGTTCTTCTTTTTTGTTTCCGAAATAATGGCAATGTCAATTTTTCTTTTGTCTAACTCTACTTCTAACTCTTCTTCTTTATGTGTTATTCCTCTCACATTCCATGTTGCAACTTTGAGATTCTTAATCATTAACCTATTTCTTGCTTTGTCGTCATCAGTGTGATCATTCCAGTCTTTGCGTAAGTTTCTTCGAGTAGTAGGAAGTCCCCTGGGTTGGTTACCAGCCATCCACAGAGCAAGACTAGTGGTAGGGCTGCTACCTTATTGCCTCTAGTCAGGCGTTCAAAATATGGAATTTCCTCCATATTTGATGGAACGGTTATACCGCCGTGACTCGGTCCCCTTTACCTCGTTAGTTAAAGGCAGGGTGTACCACTCTACCTCTTACACCCCTAAGATTACATAACATCACATCAAAAGCTTCTCTAAAATACGGAAGTGAAATTTGGATTTTAAATAAAAGAAACTCTCATAAACTTCAAGTAAGCCAAATGCACTTCTTACGATCATTGTTAGGAGTTAATAGATTGGATCACCAAAGGAACACTACTATCAGAGGAAAACTTGGAGTAACAAGTTTAAATGAAGATATACAAAGATACCAACACGAATGGAAAAATCATCTGAGGAGAATGGCAAGAAATAGACTTCCAAAATTGGCATTCCAATATACCCCAACTGGACATAGGGACCAAGGAAGACCAAAACATCGGTGGAAAGATCAACACCATCTTCGCTAGGTTTACCGTACAGGCCACATGACCTAAAACGAATTTGTTCATGATGATGAGTCTATTAATTCTAGCTACACAAGACAATAGTTTTAAGAAGTTGGATTTTTTATTTCCTTTTTTTTTTTGTATTTTATATTACTCATAAAGAAATATGTGTAAAATTTAGTCAGAGTGTCATTATGTTCAGGAAGACTTGTTTAATTAGTGATACGAGTATATTCTTCATGAACATAACTTATGAAAAATCTGCAAAAGATGATTTTTATATGTTACATATTTTTAAACCAATTTGCAAGGAAATTAGTACCGGGTGCCCTTAAGAGGGTTGGTGTCAGTTTTTTTTTTTTTTTTGGCGCACGTTAAAGAACGATTTATAAATGTGTTTAGCTAAATAACATATCTATTTCCATGAATGAAGTGACAGTTAGATATGAGCATACTTAGAGTTCTTTGTAACCAGATAATGTTGTAGTGAGAAATGTTATAATAGGATTAAAGGAAGCTGTCACTGTTCACTCGTCAGGTCTCTAGTGTTTTTAGTTTACACAGCTTGCGTAGAATTAACTCGCCATTGAAGCGACTAAAAGCTCATCAAGAGATGGATTATCGTTAATACCTCTACTTCATGGATGCAAATTGCTTCATGCGTGACCTCTATATCAGAAAACCATTTTAAAAATATATGTAATACCCGGTCTGCGCTGCTAGGCCTAAATAAATTAATGTGTTTTTATTGTTAGTTGAATAAGTGAAAATAATATTTACGTGCATGGAAACTTCTTGTAGGAAAGCCAGAAGGAAAACACCCAGTTGGTAGACCAAGAATGAGGTGGGAGAACAACATTAACTATGATTTGAGGGAAGTAGATTATACAGGGAATGATTGGAAAGCATTAGCTCAGGATAGGGATGTATGGAGAGCTTATGTCCGTGCGGCCATGAACCTACGGGTTCGATAGTGCCAGTGAGTAAGTAAGTAAGTAAGTAAGTGAAAATAATTTTCATAAGCAATATCACGATTGATTTTCACATCATCGATAGATTCACGAGTCACGAAGCGCAGAACCCAAATCATGTACTGTAAAGTGCAGATGATAGCATTAAAACAAAAACACTTTTCCGTTCAAAAAAGTGAATTAAACACAATAATTTTTTTTTCTTTTTAGCCCTTAAATTTACAATGTTTCCTCTAAGTTAAGATTTATTTTGTTTAATATTGTTGGCTACTTAACTCATGCCCAAAATGGGAGTCAATGACCAATCATATTTCAATAAAATTTGAATTGCAACCAATAACAGTTGTTTTTCACCTCGATTTTATCAATTTAATTTAGTCTTATTAAAATCAAGCTCCTCCTTTTTAACATTCTGAATAGGTCAGAATATTATTTTGCAGTGACTGGCTCTCTAAGAAATACGATGAATATAACAATTTACATATTAAAATGTAAGAATCTTGGAATGCAAGTAGCTACCAGATTTTATATATAGTGCACGAATGTAAATAGATTCTGCTTGCGGGATATAATACGAAAACATTTGTAGCAATTGATTATATCACAAAAAACACTGTTTGCACTTTCTTAAACGTATTATTCCCCAGGTATTTACGTTCCAAAAAATATAATATATATATATATATATCATGTCCACCGCTGTGGTCGCGAGGTAGCGTGCTGCCTTGTCACGCAGCGGGCCCGGGTTCGATCCCCGGTTGGGGCAGTTTTTCTGGGTGAGGTTTTTATCGGGGGTTTTCCTCACCTGTAAGATAAATGTCAGGAAAACTTTAAGGCCCAAACGGTCCCCGAAATCATATGGCCATCATCTTTATCATCATCATCCTTATCATTATGATCATCATCCTTCACTGGTGTGGAAAGCAACGGGACGCTACCACACCTACACATTTCCCTAGTAAAGCTGCAAGCATAGCATGAAAATGCTATGATTGCAGTGAAGGACCTGCCTTCGGGCAGAATTACTATGGATGGATGGATTTACATCATAGGACATCAGAAATTAATTAATAACCTATAATCTTGGTTATAAACAATTTGATATGTTTCATTTTATCTCCACTAGGGTGCATTCTTACAATATTGCGATCATTTGGCAATAAATAATATAATCTGATTGCAGTGATGAAAAATGAAACACAATAAATCTTTCTCATTTGTTTTCAAACATCGCCGTTTATATTAAATATATCATCATCATCATAGTACATTCACGAATTTAGGCCATTTGTTGACCTGTTTCGGCCTCAAGAGAAACACCATCCAGAAGTCTTTTGAGTGGACGTCCTGGTCTTCTTCTTCCTGCAGGTTGATATCTTAACATTAGTTTGGGTATTCTGTGATCTTCCATTCGATGAACATGTTGTATCCATCTTGACTTATAATCAGAAATTTTGTTTTCTAAAGATTCCATGTGTAATTCTTCTAAGATGTCTTCATTTTTTTTGTGATCTAGTAGTGTGTATCCTGCAGTCCTCCGAAGATATCTCATTTCAGCAGATCTAAGTCTCTGTATATCCTTATGTTTCAACGTCCATACTTCGCTACCATACAAAAGAGTTGGAAGAGCCAGTGTTTTATACACTTTCAGTCTTGAATGCTTTTGGACTAACTGTGGCTTGAAGATAGAATTTATTAACCCTAAAATAAATATTTTAAAATAACTATATTTAAATAATGATTTGTGAGTAAACAGCTTAATTTTATTCGTTAAATAGTCCTAACAAATTCCACTCTTGATTTCGAAATTATCTAGATAAATTCCCTCCTCACTTCGTGAGTCGTGAATTTATCGATAATTTGGAAATCACTCGTGGTATTACTTATGAAAAAAGAATATAGAAACAAACGAATAGAAATTACTTAAATTTGTGTCATAGGCCTATTGCACGATAATGTACAAAAATATGTTTATATGAATTCGTTTTCCTTGTGATTCGAAACATTTAAAAAAATGGTACGAGGAATTATTGAATCCACAATTTAAGGGTTAAGTTGGTCTTCCGGGTTGAGGAGTTCACAGAGATCACAGGGAATCTCCTGAAGAAGTCTACCGCAGCAGTAGACGAAACGTCGAGTTTAAACAAAACTGGACGGCGGCCATTCAATCAAGACATCGGGAGTGAAAGCCTACAATTCTACAAAATTGTATTCGTCTAAAATTCACTTCAGAAGCGAAGAAATAATTTGTGTCCAGTAATTCTAGATGAATACAAACAGAAAAGAATATTTAAATACGTATTATACTGGACAAAAGGAGTATGTATGTACATGCTAGAGGCTTGGAATAATCATGAGTACACATGTACTCGGTTAGCTCCAAGCCACGCTGCGACATCTCTACCAATTAAGGCGCGTGTTTGTCATCATCAGGCTTTCTCCCTTCTCCAGTATATTCTCTTCATCATGTGTTCATTTCCATTGCATTACCCTACATGTATGGTAATAATAAGCTGTTAGTTTATGCTGATGATGTAGTACTATTGGCCGATAGCGAGGAGATATTAAAGGCCAACACGCACACACTATTGAGTAACACTAAGAAATTGGGACTGGAAGTAAATGACAATAAAATTCAATACATGATCACACATATATAACAAGAAGGGTTTAAGAATATGGAATGAAGAATTAGAGAGGATAATAAAAGATAAAAAAGAGGCTTATCACAAATATTTACAGAATAGAACACCAGAATTAAGAGCTGATTACAAACATAAATGTGCAATAGCCAAAAGAGAAATTAAAAAAGCACACAAAGTCAGTTGGGATAGATATATAAGCAGACTAGAATACGATATACATGGGCAGCAAAAAATAGCCTATAAAGTAATGAAACATCTAAATAAACAAGAAAAAGATACAATACAGATCAATGCAATTGAGGAGAAACAATGGGAAGAACATTATAAAAAACTGTGGTATAATGAAAATAAAATAACTAAAGATAACATATATGAGTGTGAGATAGGAATAGATATGATAACAATGGAAGAATTAGAAGAAGTACTGAAAACAACAAAGAACAGAAAGGCAGCTGGAATAGACGGAATTAATATGGAATTAATAAAATATGGAGGAATTTTTTTTAAACTGAGATTATTACATTTTTTAAATTTATGTTGGAAACAAGCAACAATACCAGAAACCTGGACAACAGCAATAGTACAATCTGTTTTTAAGAAAGGAGAACGTAAAGACTGCAACAACTACAGAGGAATAAGCATTTTAACTGCAGGCTATAAAATATACTCAAGAATCTTAACATTTAGGTTAAAACAAATAACAGAGGTAATGTTAACAGAAGAACAAAGTGGATTCAGGCCAGGGCGTTCATGTATGGATAATATATTTACGATAAAAGAATTTATAAACAAAAGAAGAGAATATAACATGGAAACACACATAGCTTTTATTGATTTTGTCAAGGCATTTGATAAAGTAGACAGAGGAAAACTCTGGACAATTTTAAAAGAAAAAGGAATTCCGAAACACTTAATAGCAGCTATAAAGAGTTTGTACTGGAACACAAATTTTGTTATAAAAACTAGAAATGAAGTAAGTAAAAATAAAATTCATACTAATCAAGGAGTTAAACAAGGATGCAGTATCTCTCCAGTTTTATTTAACCTATACATCAATGATATAATAAAAAAATGGAACGAAGAAACAAATAAAGGAATAAAATTAGATAAAACACACTACTTGAAAACATTATTATACGCTGATGACCAGGTAATAATAGCAAATACAGAAGACGAACTTCAGAGGAATATTTTTAAGCTACATAATATATGTGAACAATATAATCTCAAAATATCCATAGAAAAAACTAAGGTAATGGCATTCCAAGGGAAAAATCAAATCAGATCGAAAATAGTAATAGGAAACAAAATCATAGAACAGGTGAACCATCTCAATTATCTAGGATGTGACATTTCATTTAATTATGATAATGATATAAATAATAAAATAGCAAAATTCCAGGGAATATGTGGTACGATAAAACGAACACTAAATAACAAAACAACAAGAGAGACCCAACTGAAATTTTATAAAATGTTGGCAGTACCGGTACTGCTCTATGGTTCAGAAGCCTGGATACATAAAAAACAAGACCTAAGTAGGATAACGGCAGCAGAAATGAAATTTTTGAGATCTGTTAAAGGGTGCACTAAGGAAGACAGAATCAAGAACACAGAAATAAGACAGGAACTTGAAATATTTGCAATAACTGATAAAATGGATACATATAGACAAAAATGGAAGCAACACATAGACAGAATGAATGAAGATAGATATCCAAAACAAATAACAAAATACAAACCTAAAGGCACCCGAGATGTGGGCAGACCTAGAAAGAGATGGGCTGAAGTCGGAACGGGTCAACAGACCTAATCCATGAATGAAGATGATGATGATGATGATGATCACACATAGAAATACATTATATAATGGAAATGGACAGCTAATGACAAATGAGGGAAATTTTGAGGAAGTGGCTGAATTCAAATACCTAGGAACAATAATCACAAATAGGAACGAGATGCACAAAGAAATTAAACATAGGCTCAATTCTGGAAACGTGTTCTATTATGCATTACAGAGACTCTTGACGTCCCAACTCCTTTCAAAAAACGTTAAACTGAAAATATATAAAACTATTATTCTACCAGTTATATTATACGGATGCGAAACATGGACTCTTACTTTAAGTGAGGAAAGGACATTACGAGTATTTGAGAATAAAGTTCTTGGGAACATTTTTGGACCAAAGGGAGATGAACAGGCAGATGAATGGAGAAGACTACATAACAATGAACTACATGGTCTTTATAGGAAGCCAGATGTAATAAGAACAGTTAAGTCTCGTAGACTGCAATGCGACACGTATGGGGAATGAAAGAGTTGCATGGAAGCTTCTTGTAGGAAAACCTGAGGAAAAACGCCCAGTTGGTAGACCAAGAATGAGGTGGCAGAATAACATTAACTATGATTTGAGGGAAGTAGATTATACAGTGAATGATAGGAATAAATTAGCTCAAGATAGGGATTTGTGGAGAGCTTATGCCCGCTCGGCCATGAGCCTACGGGTTTCATAGAGCCAGTGAGTTAGTTAGTTAGTTAGTAGTCGGCCGCGGTGGTATAGTGGTTATGTTACTTGCCTCTAGTCGCGAGGGTCCCGTGTTCAAACCCGACCGGGATTGATGTATAGTTAGGATCGAAAAATCCAAGAGATAAGTCCTCCAGAAGGGACTTTAACTCGTGGGTCCCGAGCCTGAAGATTCATGGGCTCGTAAAAGAACCTAAAACCTGTGTAAAAAAAGCCTTTGAAAAAATTTAATAGACCTTTCTCCATCCAAGTAAAACGTTAGTTTCCTACTAGAAGTAATTTATAAGCGATTTACTATCAACATGCAACTCACTGACGTCAATAATGTATTATTAGTAGAACTAGGAGTTTTATGTACTAACAGTTATGATTGTGACATAGTATAATGAGAAGTTAGACTTATGACTATATTTTGTTTTCGTTTCATACACAAACTGTTGAATATTATAATGATTAATTAGACTTTTTACTCTCTTTTTTCTTGTTTCACACGCAAACAGTTGAATACTTTAATGAGAAGTTAGACTTCTGACTGTCTTTTGTTTTGGTTTCACACACAAACAGCTGAACAGTATAATGAGAAGTTAGACTTTTGACTGTCTTTTGTTTTGGTTTCACACACAAACAGTTGAATAGTATAATGAGAAGTTAGACTTTTGACTGTCTTTTGTTTTGGTTTCACACACAAACAGTTGAACAGTATAATGAGAAGATAGACTTATGACTGTCTTTTGTTTTGGTTTCACACACAAACAGTTGAACAGTATAATGAGAAGTTAGACTTATGACTGTCTTTTGTTTTGGTTTCACACACAAACAGTTGAATAGTATAATGAGGAGTTAGACTTATGACTGTCTTTTGTTTTGGTTTCACACACAAACAGTTGAACAGTATAATGAGAAGTTAGACTTCTGACTGTCTTTTGTTTTGGTTTCACACACAAACAGTTGAACAGTATAATGAGAAGTTAGACTTCTGACTGTCTTTTGTTTTGGTTTCACACACAAACAGTTGAATAGTATAATGAGAAGTTAGACTTCTGACTGTCTTTTGTTTTGGTTTCACACACAAACAGTTGAACAGTATAATGAGAAGTTAGACTTCTGACTGTCTTTTGTTTTGGTTTCACACACAAAGAGTTGAACAGTATAATGAGAAGTTAGACTTATGACTGTCTTTTGTTTTGGTTTCACACACAAACAGTTGAATAGTATAATGAGAAGTTAGACTTTTGACTGTCTTTTGTTTTAGTTTCACACACAAACAGTTGAACAGTATAATGAGAAGTTAGACTTATGACTGTCTTTTGTTTTGGTTTCACACACAAACAGTTGAACAGTATAATGAGAAGTTAGATTTCTGACTGTCTTTTGTTTCACACACAAACAGTTGAATTGTATAATGAGAAGTTACACTTCTGACTACCTTTTGTTTTGGTTTCACTCACAAGTAGTTGAACAATATATTGCGAAGTTAGACTTCTGACTGTCTTTTGTTTTGTTGAACAGTATAATGATAAGTTAGACTTCTGACTGTCTTTTGCTTTGGTTTCACATACAAACAGTTGAATAATATATACTATCTGTATTTTAATTTTATCTTTTATTACATTGAATCCTAGCCCCAATTATTAGTCAAAGAAACTTACCACTAAGGGAGCACCCAGCGGAATAAACGGGGATCTATCATCATCGATCTTCTAGATGTAGATGGATATCTCATTTTTTAAAAACGAACTTGCAGCTACATTTGAATTATTTTCTTAAAGTAGTGTGTGATATATAAGGAATTATTTGTTTGTGTTTAAGCCTATGAAACGAACTAATTAATTAATAGATACTATCTAACCCGTGTCTTTGTGGCTGCCCAGACATAACCTCTCCATACATCCCCATTCTCAGCTAATGCTTTTCAACCATCCCCTGTATACCTACTTCCCTCAAATCATGATTACTGTCATTCTCTCACCTTATTATTAGCCTAAAAACTGGGCGTTTTACCTCTGATTTTCTTTAAAGAAGATTCCATTTCCCCATTTCCCTCTTCCATTCTCCATTCGTCTCACATTCCTACCCATCGCACTCTACGAATTCTTATTATATGTGGTTTCCTATAAAGATGATGTAGCTTACTATTAAGTTGTCTCCTCCATTCGCCTGTCTGTTCAAAAATGTTCCTTCTACTTCTTCTGCTTTCCCCCAGTTATAGGTTTGCCGTCTTCAGTTTCCATTTATTTCTATCATTCCAATCTCCTTCTTCCGACTTCCTGTCATCCATTATAGTTCTGACATAAGTTTTCCATTTCCATCTTAGTCTGCCACGTTTATTTCTTCCAGGAGGTGACCATTGGTATATGTTTTGTGATCATCTTTCATCTTCCATTCTGTGTAAATGACAATTCCATTCAAGGGTTTGATTTTCAATCCTCTTAACAACAGATGTGGTTACATTCATTTCTTTCCAAAGGAATTCGTTTCTTATTTTATCTTGTCTTGTTTTTTGAAGGCTTCTTCTGAGATAATCAAATTCGACTGTTCTAATTTTATTCTTTCGTAATTCCGTCAAAGAACAAGTTTTACTTCCGTATGACAAAATATTTTGTATTATGCTCATAAATTTTCATTTTAGCTTCCTTTGTAATATTTTTGTTCCACATTATTTCATGTAATGTCTTAGTTGCATTATTTTGTCCATTGTAATTTTAGTTTGTACATTTCTTCCACATGTATCTGAACATGTAATTATTAATCCAAGGCATTTAAAAGTTTCACATTTTTTTTATTTTCCCTGTTTCAAGAATGAGTTCATCCACATCCTTTCCCAAACACATATATTCTGTTTTCTGTAAATTTACATTCAGTCCCCATTTTGTATATTCTTCCATTAATTTATTTTATCATATATCTCATCTCATCTTATCCCCCTGCAGAAATTATTTTCATAAGAACTTTATTCTGAAATACTCGTAATCTTTTCTCCTTCCTTAAAGTACGAGTGCATGCTTCGCTTCCATAAAATGTAATGGGGAGAAAAATAGCTTTATATATTTTTATTTTAACGTTATTTGAAAGGCGTTGGGACGACAAGAGTCCCTGCAATACATCCATCCATAGTAATTCTGCCCGAAGGCAGGTCCTTCACTGCAATCATAGTATTTTCATGCTATGCTTGCAGCTTTACTAGGGAATTGTAGGTGTGGTAGCTTCCCGTTGCTTTCCACACCGGCGAAGGATGAGGATGATGATAAGGATGATGATGATGGCCATATGATTTCAGGGACCGTTTGGGCCTTAAAGTTTTCCTGATATTTGTCTTACAGGTGAGGAAAACCCCGATAAAAACCTCACCCAGAAAAACTGCCCCGACCGGGGATCGAACCCGGGCCCGCTGCGTGACAAGGCAGTTGCAATACGTAATTGCATGATTAATAAATCGCAAACTTTGTTCGTTCAGACCTCGTGTCTGAAATCAACTGTACACCTGCTCTATAAATATTATAACTTTTTTGCAGGAGACCCTGTACATTGCAGTAAAGAGGTGATTTGTCAAGGTGTTTCCTCAACGATCTGCCGTAACTTAATTACAACTGTGTTGAGTATAGCAATCAATTTGCTGCCTCGAGTCACAGTTGCAGCTCCTGTCCAAGTCAGTCAGGACAAATTCCACTCATAGTCATCAGTTACTTTCGTAAGGGGAACTTACTCCCACTACCAATTATTAAAGACACACTTTTGGAATATGTCACACGCAGTATGACGTTGACTTCTACCATTGATTTTGCGATTTTCACGCTGTGTGTAAGATTAACGCAATTAATAACCCGAATAAAATTATATTGCTTATATTAAAATATAGGGCCTATAAATAATTACTTTTTAAACTTGGCGATATATTTTATTTCATACTAGAGGATCCGGCCCACATCGTCCTGCCGATCATTCAATTCTCGTGTCATGGACAGACGTTAAAAATAAAAGTTAGTTTTTTTACCATAAAAAATCATTAATAAGTTCGCAAGAAAACTCCTCACTGCCATCTGTGGCTCAAGAAGCGTGCAATATGACGTCACATTCTTGTCGCGCGGAATATGTCAGTAATGCAGAAAACTACAGATTTGATATAAAAAAGGTCATATAACTCTATCTGAGCGCCATCTACCTTTCAAAAACAATGTTTCATAATCGGTATATTGTTAAAAAATAGAAAAACGAGTACTTAATTACTTGACTTTGTATCAAATTACACAATCATGTACAATAATAACGTAGAGTTTACATGATTTTGTTTTCCTTGCGGTCCGAAATATTTAAATAAATCTCACGAGATATGATTGAATTGCCAATTTAAACGATAAACACAAACATCTGTTTAACTTTTATAGGAATTAATCACTATGAGGTTTAATTTATGGTGAAATTCACACTTATAAGAAACAGAAAAAAATAAAATTCAAGAAATGCACTTACCGTCCATTAAAACACCATAAATTAAAAAAAAATAAAAAAGTTTAATATAAGATTAGCACCAAAGAATGAATATAGTCTTAATAGGATAATTAAAACCAATAAAAATGAAATAATTGAAAATGAAGACAAGTCAGGAATTTATCAGATCAAAATTTATATTGGAGAAACGAAAACAAATTTGAAAACAAGGGTGAAAGAACATCTTAGAAACATCAAAAAATGGAGAAGTGGAAAAAGTCAGCAGTAGCTGCTCATGCTTGGTCCGAAAAACATTTAATTGAATCAAAAGCCAGTCTAATTAAACAAATAGACAAACAAAAGGAACTGACGGTTTGGGAAAACATCCACATTCAGAAAAACAAAGGAAAACTTACGAACTTCGAAATTCCCGCAAATTTTTACCTGATCCAAAGGTACATCGGTCCACCAACAGAGGGAAGAAGAAGAGTTTATTCCGATCGACATAACATCAGTCGCCAAGAAAGTACTGAAGATGAGACACTTATGGTCTCGAATTCGCGATCTACTTAGAAGATTTATATGAGGAGACGTAAGAAACATTTAATTTCACCACAAAAATGTGTGCACAACTTGTTAAACTTTTCTTCAGGACAAAGATAATTTGGGTCTTCATCGGTCTTCATTTTATTTTATGTTGGTGGGACGGTGGCATTGATTCTCCATACGTTATAATGATACTGAAATAAAGATAATGTTACAGCTGTAAGTTTGTGATGAGCCCCCAGTTATTGGGATGTGCGAGAATAAATATCGGAGTTCTTTAATCTCACTTGACGTTATAATGACTGGAATTACGCCAGATAAAACATATTCTCGCCTCGCTAATGATGATGTATGCAGAGATGATGGGTTTCATGATGCTTACACCAATTACTGCCACAAAACTAAATTTAACACCATAAGTAGCGAGTCATATTGCTCTGGCTTGAAGGTACAGCATAACAGAAATCTGGATAATCGACTCTGTGATTCTCCCCAATTTTTAGTATTTATTTGTATTTGTCTTCTTCCTATTTTCATGGTTTAGGCTGAATGGCCTGTTCCGGCCCCATTTATCCTCTGTATTGGTCGTCCAGGATCTCGTATTTCTTCTTCTTCTTCTTCCTTCCAAGTATTAGGCCAAGGCCTGTTACGATCCTGTAGAAAATTTTTCCTCCAGCGTTTTATAGGATGACCCAGTGATCTTCGTCCTCTTGGTATATAATTATAAATAGCTTTGGGGATCCGATTTGAACTCATTCTTTTAAGATGGTGTTTCCAATTTAGTTGGTACTGTTTAATTTATTCCAAAATTGGTGTAGTCTTCAATTCTTTTAAGATATTGGTGTTCCTTTTCGATCCCATCTGGTGTAACCCGCTGTTCTGCGCATGAATCTCATTTCACAAGCCGTTATTCTGCTTTCTTGTTGTCTTTTTAGTGTCCATGCTTCACTACCGTAGGTCAACACTGGTCTAGCCAAAGTGTTATATAAACGTAATCTGGTGTTTTTTTGTACAAGGGATGGTTTCATAACTTGATTAATAATTCCTAAACTTTTATTATAACTAGTAACTTTTTCAGGGATATCCTTTTCATCCCAGATAGAGAGATAATATCCAAGATATTTAAATTGATTAGATCTCTCTAAAATTTTATTCTGGAGACAGATTTTACTTTGTATGGGGTTCTTCCCATGAAATGCCATAATTTTAGTTTTGTTAATTGATATTTCCATATTAACTTTGGCACCTATTTTTTGTAAATTATAAATTGATCGTTGCAAATCATTTTCGGAAAGTGCCAGAAGAGCTAAATCGTCTGCAAAAAGAATAGCATCGAGTTTGAGGTTCCTATTGATGGGTATATATCCTCGTTGTGTTTTCCTCTATTCGTTTATTAATTTATTCATATATATAATGAAAAGCACCGGTGAAAGTCCACATCCCTGTCTTACTCCAGTGTTGATCTTTTCCCAAGAAGATAATTTGCCATATTGTTTAACAGAGACTTCATTATCTTTATAGATGTTGAAGATATTAGTAATATATTGTTTTGGAACGTTATCATCAGCTAAAATTTGTAGTAATATATTTCTGTCTACTTCTCTTGGTTTATATGACAAAATTATTTTCGTCATCCTCCTATGGTCCATTCTTTCAATATGTTCCTTCCATTTGTGTCTATATTCATATATTTTTTCATTTATTTAAATGTATTTAATATATTAACATTAGTATTACCAATATGTATTTGTTGTATCCACGTTCTTTAATATATGAACTTGAAATCAAAGCTAATTGTTCATTACTGCATTTACAATTGAATGATTATAGAATATGTTAATTAAAATTAATTAAAATTAACTTAATGGGTCTAAGAGTAAATTAAACGTGTTGATGTAAATTTAGAGAAATTGCTTGTCCAATAATACCAACATTAAACTTGTCTTTTGTGCGAAAGGCTTTGCAGTCATAAATCCTCCAGGTTAGTGAAAACTTTTACTAATTTATTGGATCTTCCCCGCAATAATTTGAAGCGGAATTTTAGAGAACAGATAGTAATTGTGACCTGCTTGCTCTGTTAGTTAAACGGTGAGAGGTATTTCAACTCTGACTTCAAACACTTTGTCCTCTTATCAGGTGCAATTTATGTAACGCCCTCAGACAATTCACGTGACCTTGTGATCTATTTAACAACGAAGCAATTGTTCCTTTCACAGGTAGAATAATCATATATGGAAAGTTTATATTATGTAAATTGCTCGTAAAATAAGTATATAAGTAGATAAATGGTACTCGTAAGAGCAT
Organism: Diploptera punctata; assembly: GCA_030220185.1. Taxonomy (NCBI): domain Eukaryota; kingdom Metazoa; phylum Arthropoda; class Insecta; order Blattodea; family Blaberidae; genus Diploptera; species Diploptera punctata. Next base: position 41,068 of record JASPKZ010009472.1, on the reverse strand, counting down.
TAAGTTTTAGTTTTATGATTTGTCTTTTATCAGTTCATTCAACGATCCCGTCCATCTTGTGCATTGTTTGTAACGGTATCGCTCACATTTTTGTTCACATACAAAAATTACGGCATTTCAAGGTGTAGATCCTGTCAGAAGTAAAATTGTACTTGACAATAAAATGTTGGAGCAGATGAATAATTTTACATATCTAGGATGCAATATCTCATATGAAGAAGAAAAGGATGTAAATGCAAAAATATCTAAATTTTTAAGAATTTTAGGGTTAATAAATTCTATCTTCAAGCCACAGTTAGTACAAAAGCATTCAAGACTAAAAGTATATAAAACACTGGCTCTTCCAACTCTTTTGTATGGTAGCGAAGTATGGACGTTGAAACACAAGGATGTACAGAGAGTTAGATCTGCTGAAATGAGATACCTTCGGAGGACTGCAGGATACACACTACTAGATCACAAAAAAAATGAAGACATCTTGGAGGAATTACACATGGAACCTTTAGAAAACAAAATTTCTGATTATAAGTCAAGATGGATGCAACATGTTCATCGAATGGAAGATCACAGGATACAAATGTTAAGATATCAACCTGCAGGAAGAAGAATACCAAGACGTCCACTCAAAAGACTTTTGGATGGTGTTTCTCTTGAGGCCGAAACAGGTCAACAAATGGCCTAAATTCGTGAATGTACTATGATGATGATGATATCTTGCATTCACACGCGTCACCCGGTTGGTGAAATTTCGTATTTTTGCACATTTTATGGTGATATCCATGTGTTGCTTTAATGAGGACATTTAGCAATGTAGATTGTCCCCTGAAGGTGTTACTGGCACCTAGCAGGGTAAGACGATTGAAGGGGTTGCCTTCATAAGGTTCATAATGATAATAATAATAGTTTTATTTTACCTGGCAGAGTTAAGGCCTTAAGGCCTTGCCTACCACTCAACCAGGTTTAAAAAAATACAAAAGAAAAGTCTTAAATCTAAATTACATTATATATATATATATATACATATATATATATATATAAACGATTACAAGTTATGAATACAATACAAATAATATTTATAATGTATTTTGATTTACTCTAAATTTAACGAATTAAATATATAATATGTACAAGATATATAAAAAACGAGGAAAAGATTAATGACATAGTATAAAATTAAATAAATAGAGAAAAATTAATTATTAGACAACAGGTAACTGTATAAACGTGACTTAAAGGTGCCAAGTGTGCGGCAACCCCTGATATCTTGAGGAAGGAGATTCCAGGAGCGGGCAGAGGCTACTGTGAAGGAAGTAGAATAGGAGGAAGTGCTATGAAGAGGAATTGTTAGCAGTCTGCTATCTTGTGACCTAGTGTCAATATTGTGGTAGGAGGATAACTTCTCAAATCTGGACGCCAGGTAAGTAGGAATGTAGGAATTCAGAAGCTTGAAAAGTAGTGAAAGAGAGTGCATCGTCATTACCTCCCATTATATCAGCCCTAGTGGGAGGGCTGCCTCTTCCGCTCTTCTCAGACCGTTGCGGGCTTTCTCGTTGTTACCCTGGAGATGGGTCCTCATATTTCGCGCTAAGGAGAGGGTTGCCTCTTCCGCCAATTACAACATTTGAAAGCTTGTCCCATCTTGTTCTTGTCGTTAAGGTCTTCGCCCGTATCCCTGGGCAGGGCTCTCGATATGCCCCGAGATACTGGGTCCCTGACAGGACTTAGTCACTAATATATTAGTTTTCACCCCCGCGCCTGTCAGGTATTACACAGTTGTATACTGTTACAGCCTAAGCCCCCTGTTTACAATTATTGCTAAATTATAAACCGCGCGGAAGGAGAAATGTGGTCGCCCACACAGAAGGTGGTCTGAAAAATTTTAACAGTTCTAGCTTTCATGAAACCGAAACGAGCCAACAGGCTTAATCCCTGGAAGATGATGATAGATAATTCATGTGTTGCTAGGCCTATGATTGCGTGTCTTTGTGGTTGGTTGCTTCCGGTCCACTCCCTGTTCACCGTGGCGTCTGAGGCGCAGAACTCTTTGTCGATCTCTTTTTCCTTCTGTTTCTTTTTTCCGTGACTTTCTTATATGGCTCCTTTGTTGGCAGTAGTATCCTTTGTCTCAGGTCCTCTACGAAGTAGGTTTGAACGTAAAATGTGACATAACGCATGCAAATTATTAAAGAGAGATGAACAGACAGGTGAATGGAGAAGACTGCTTAGCTATACAGTGGATTCTTGAAACGAGGTCAGAACAACCTAAATTTCACAATTTTTAAGCATGCTGTTATGCATTGCAGGGACACTTGTCGTCCCAACTCCTTTCAAATAACGTTAAACTAAAATTATATAAAGCTATTTTTCTCCCCATTATATTTTATGGAAGCGAAGCATGGACTCCTACTTTAAGGGAGGATAAAATATTAGGAATATATGAGAATACAGTTTTTAGGAACATTTTTGAACAGACATGCGAATGGAGAAGAGTACATAAGTGAGCTACTATCTTTATAGGAAACCTGATGTAATAAGAACAGTTAATTCTCGTACATTGTGGTGGGCAGGACATGTGGAACGAATGTGGAATGAAAGAGGGGAATGCAAGCTTAGTGTAGGAAAACCAGAGGGAAAAACACCCCGTTGGTAGACCAAGAATGAGGTGAGAGATTAACATTAATCGTGATTTGAGGAAAGTAGATTGCCAAGATAGATTATATCCATAGACAATCAGTAATTATAGCTTACTAACCTTTTAATACCTTCTTAGTCATAATTTGTAGGATTTTCGTCTTGTTTATTTCCAAAATCACTCCTCGGATGTACATTCACTGTCTATCCTTCTCTTGGCTGGTCTTCCTCTTGCTCTTCTCCCATCCGTCTGTCTATCTTCTTTAGATCTTTTTACAAATCGGTTGTCTTCCATTCTTTCTATATGGCCCTTCCAATATTTTCGTCTATCTATAATAAATTTGGTTATGTCTTGAATATGACATTTGTCTGTGTGTATCTTATCCAATAATGTTTTCCCTTTTTAATATAATGAGGGAGAATTATTCATAATAAGATAAAAATGAACTAACTAAAGGTGCAAAATAGTAAGATATATGTTTTATTTATCTTGTATATATTATACATTTAATGCGTTAAGTCTAGAGTAAATCATAATGAAATATAAATATTAATTTATTGTATTTATAACATGTTTTAGTTTATGTTTATTGTAATTTAGATGTAAGACTATTTTTTTGTATGTTTTAAAACCTGGTTATTGGCAGACGTCCCGCGCCGTAGCCGAGCGGTTAAGGTAGGAAGCCTTGGCGCAGAGCTACGGGACTTGCGCTGGTTCGAGTCTCCGTGGGGGAAGAAATTTTCTCATGGTATTTCGGCCAGTATGGGACCGGTGCCCACCCAGCATCGTGAGGCAATTGGGTAGCTACAATAAGTAGCGGCTCCAGGTTGAGGAACCAGCTATAACGGCTGGGGGACTCGACATGCTAACCACATGTCACCCCTACACTGGTTGTTGATCATCTACCTCTGTGATTGACACATGTGGATGTGAAGGGCCAGCAGCCGGCTGGTAAAAGGGCAACCGCTGAAAAGTGGAAAGACCCTCAATCGGAATCGGTTATTGGCAGACAAGACCTTAAGGCCTTAACTCTGCCAGGTAAAATAAAGCTATTATTATTATTATTATTATCCCTCTATGGTATCTTTACCTTGTTGTGGTGGAGTGGCTTGCGTGCTTAAATGATCCTGAGAGCTATGCCGGCGGTAGCATTGCTGCCGATAGGGTTACCCATGCCGGACTGGTCGAAGGTGATAAGCCAGACGAAAAAAGTACCTTGGGCGAAAGAGTGACGATCTTTCACCGTAAAAATACAACCGTCAAGAAAATGCGGACATGGGTTCATCTGGGGTAAAATTTTCCGGAGGTCAAATAGTCCCCCATTCGGTTCTCGGGCGGGGACTACTTCAGGGAACCATGCCAAAGGCTCAAACACAGGGACATGTTCCTAGGGACATGGAATGTTAGGACTTTATACAATAGTGGGGCACTAGAGATATTAACGCGGGAACTAGATAAATCACCCTTGGATATAGTCGCTTTACAGGAAGTTAGGTGGCCAGGAGAAGGTAGTCAGGAATCAGGAACCTTTGCATTATTCTATGGGGGTGCAGAAAGACCTGCATTGGAACGGGTTTTTTTAGTCAGAAGGAGGATCCTATCCGCTATCCGAGATATTAAGTTGTTAATGATAGGATATCATACATAATTCTAAAGGGTAAACGACATGATTTTTATAATGTAAATGTACATGCCCCCACAGAAGATAAAGATGACAAGATCAAGGATGAGTTCTATGAAGAATTAGAATGCTTATTGTGATAGCCTTTCACGATATCATATGAAAATTTTCTTAGGAGATTTTAATGCAAAAGTGGGGCGGGAAGATATATTCAAACCAACAATAGGCAAATTCAGTCTTCATGAAGATAGTAACGACAACGGGTTAGATTAGTCACATTTGCCACATCAAAGAATCTGATTGTTAAGAGCACAACATTTCAGCATAAGGATATTCATAAATACACCTGGACGTCCCCAGATGGAGAAACTCGGAACCAGATAGATCATGTATTAGTGGATAAACGCTGGCACAGTAGCATCATTGATGTTAGATCAGTTAGAGGGACAGACTGCAATTCGGATCATCATCTGGTCAGAGTGAAAATCAGACAACGGCTATCGCTTATGAGAGGAACAATTGCTAAAGATGATTCTGTAAAATTTGAATTAAAAAACTTGAAAAATGATGAAATGCGGTAAGAATACCAAATCAAAATTGCTAATAGATTTGAAGTACTGGAATCTTCAGATGACAATGTGGCAAACGAAGAAGAACCTGATATAAATAAGAATGGGAGGCTATAAGAGATACTATTAAATTTTCAGCATCAGAAAGCATTGGTTGTTTAAAAAAGAGGCAAAACAAGAAATGGTTTGATGAGGAATGTGCCGACATTGTAAAGAAAAGAAAACTAGCAAAAATTAAATGGTTACAACGAGCCAAATGAGGTAAATTTAGAGCAATTGGGTAGTATTAGACGGGAAACCACTAAGTTACTAAAGAGTAAAAAGAGGGAATATTTGAGAGAGAAGATTAATGATCTTGAAATGAATGCAAAAAATAGGAACATTAGAGAATTATATCAGGGAATAAGTATAGAGAAGAAAGGGTTTCAGGCTAAAACAAACATAATTCGAAATGAAAATGGGATATGATTGCAGATTCTAGGAGTATATTAAATAGATGGAAAAGTTACTTTAATCAGCTATTAAATGTACATACAGAACAGGACATTGAGGAGGATAAGTTACAGATAGCAGAAATGCTAGTCGCAGAGCCAAGTGCATTAGAGGTTGAAATGGCGATTGAAAAATTGAAGATGTATAAAGCATCAGGTTAGATGAGATCCCAGCAGAAATATAAAATTAGGAGGAGAAAAATTGATAGACAAAAAACGCTGGTTGCTTAGTATGATTTGGGAAAAAGAAGCTCTTCCAGATGAATGGAAGGAATCAATTATCGTACCAATTTATAAGAAGGAGATAAAACTGATTGCAAACAACTACAGGGGCATCTCATTAATTTCAACTTCATACAAAATTCTTACAAATATATTAGTAAGCAGACTTACTCCCTACATTGATGACATTCTAGGAGATCATCAATGTGCATTTTAGAAGAAACAGGTCTACAACAGATCAGATTTTTAGTATAAGACAGATTTTAGAAAAGAAATGGGAATATAATGGCACTGTACATCAACTATATGTAGACTTCAAAATAGCATATGATTCAATTAAGAGGGAGAAGTTATATAGTATCCTGCTGGAGTTCGGAATTCCTAAAAAGTTAGTTAGACTTATACGAATGTGTCTAAATGGCTCAAATAGTAGGGTGCGTGTAGGCAAACAGTTTTCAGACACATTTGAAATCCAGAATGGGTTGAAGCAAGGAGATGCACCATCTCCTCTACTATTTAATTTTTGTACTAGAGCATGCCATTAAATCTTTAGAGAATGAGGAAGGCTTACAACTGAATGGTATTAATAAGCTGTTAGTTTATGCTGATGATGTAGTACTATTGGCCGATAGCGAGGAGATACTAAAGGCTAACACGCACACAACTATTGAGTAACACTAAGAAATTAGGACTGGAAGTAAATATTAGTAAAACTAAATATGTGGTCACAGGTAGAAATTCAGTATATAATGGAAATGGACAGCTAATGACAAATGAGGGAAATTTTGAGGAAGTGGCTGAATTCAAATACCTAGGAGCAATAATCACAAATAGGAATGAGACGCACAAAGAAATTAAACATAGGCTCAATTCTGGAAATGCATGCTTATTATGCATTGCAGAGACTTTTGATGTCCCAACTCCTTTCAAAAAACGTTAAGCTGAAAATATGTAAAACTATTATTCTACCAGTTATATTATATGGGTGCGAAACATGGACTCTTACTTTAAGGGAGGAAAGGAGATTACGAGTATTTTGAGAATAAATTTCTTAGGAAAATTTTTAGACCAAAGAGAGATGAACAGACAGGTGAATGGAGAAGACTACATAACAATGAACTACATGGTCTTTAAGGAAGCCAGATATAATAAGAACAGTTAAGTCTCGTAGACTGCGATGGGCAGGACATGTTTGCACGTATGGGGAATGAAAGATGTGCATGGAAGCTTCTTGTAGGAAAGCCAGAGGGAAAACGCCCAGTTGGTAGACCAAGAATGAGGTGGGAGAACAACATTAACTATGATTTGAGGGAAGTAGATTATACAGGGAATGATTGGAAAGCATTAGCTCAGGATAGGGATGTATGGAGAGCTTATGTCCGCGCGGCCATGAACCTACGGGTTCGATAATGCCAGTGAGTAAGTAAGTAAGTAAGTATTATTATTATTAATATTTAAAATTATTATTATTAATGATCAATATTAATATTATTATTATTAGAAGTTAAAGGGAATGTTTGTTCCTTTCTGAACAATATAGGAGATGATTGTAAAACATTAGTTCAGGATAGGGATGAATGGAGAGCGTATGTCCGCGCGATAATGAACCTACGGGTTCTAGAGTGCCAGTGAGTTAGTTAACGCGTGGAAATTAAAGTTTTTCTCTGTTTCCCAAAATGGTGCATGTACTATTAAAAAGGTTTTAAGTGCCTACATCTCAAAATATTGTAGAATATGAATAAACTCATACGTAACAAATAATTGTTGTTTATTTTAATGAAAACTGTTATAACACACAGTTGTTACATCAGTTACTTTTTGTATGATTAAAGTCTGAAGTTTATTACAACACAAAACTCACAACATGCATTTTGTAACTCCTGCAATATATACTACACTCACAACTGCTTGTTGAAATAAAACTAAAAACGTCACAGAGGCTATTATTTGACTCTCGCTCTGTAAAACATGATATTACACGCCTTATATTAGCTGACCTGTATCTATCTATCTATCTATCTATCTATCTATCTATCTATCTATCTATCTATCTATCTATCTATCTATCTATCTATCTATCTATCTATCTATCTATCTATCTATCTATCTATCTATCTATCTATCTATCTATCTATCTATCTATCTATCTATCTATCTATCTATCTATCTATCTATCTATCTATCATATCTATCTATCTATCTATCTATCTATCTATCTATCTATCTATCTATCTATCTATCTATCTATCTATCTATCTATCTATGTAATGGAATCTTTCAGCGCGATTTTCACGCACTTAAAATCATTGGATCGACTTGAAACTTTGTATATTGTAAAGGACCCGTGACAATACAATAATTTCATATTTGTTTCCAAAATCCTGGCCAGAATCGTCAGATAATAAAAAAAAATTTCTTTGTATCTATGTAACGGAATCTTTGAACACGATTTTGACCCACTTAGAAACATTAGATCGACTTGAAACTTCGTATACTTGTAAAGGATCCGTGACAATACAATATTCTCATATGTGTTTCTAAAATCCTGGCCAGAATCGTCAGAAAATGAAAAAAAAGTGTATTTGTATCCTTGTAACGGAATCTTTGAACACGGTTTTCACCCACTTAGAAACATTGGATCGACTTGAAACTTTGTGTACTTGTAAAGGACCCGTGAAAATAAAATAATTTCATATTTTGTTTCTAAAATCCTGGCCAGAATCATCAGGAAATAAACAAAAATCAAAACTGGTATAATAGGTTGCGGACTTGTTGACTTTTTAGTCAATCGTTGTAAGAGCTCAGTGGTAGAGCGGTGAACTTTAGTGGTACATAAATTCTGTAATCCATAGGTCGCTGGTACAAATTCCCCGCTTTCACCTAATATTTCATCAACATCATAAGCTATATGCTTATTGATACCACTGAGTTGTACCTTCTTCAGTCTTGTAAAGATTTGATGACATGCTCTAGTACGAAATTGAAAAGCAGAGGAGATAGTGCATCTCATTGCTTGAACCCATTGTGAATTTCAAAAGTGTAAACTCCCATAACAACATATGGAATTAACATAATATGGGACAAACTCACAAACAGAGACTTGACACAAATAGAAACAGTAAAAGCACGCTTCATGAAAAGAGTTCTGGTAGTTGGAAAAACAGCACCTTCAAGAATGACGTACGTCTTAATGAAAGAAACCTTCTTCATTGAAGACATTAGACGGCAGCTATTCCTACCGAACACCTGCGCATATGAGACAACAATGCAAGGACTACAGGAGAAGAGGAATGACATCTGCACAACAGAGACTATGTGTACGAGAGAGTGGACACGACCAAACTACGAGATGAGGCACATCCTAACACGGTATGCAATCCATGGCTTTCACCACAAGGTTTGCAGCAGAAAGCGATTCCACGAGCCAAACCAAGAATGCATATGCGGACTGTGTAACAATCCATGTGAACGATATCACGTCGAAAAGTGTGCGGAAAGACAATTATCGTTTAACAAGTTTTGCTTAGACTAAATTTACTAACAATTTGCACATTTGTGCGCATTTACTTTCATTCAAAAGTGTATTTTTTTTTTCCTAACCGCACCCTACTCCAAAAGATTGGGATGGGTTGGGTTGGGAAAAAGGGACTGAAAATCTCAAGAATGTGTGGAGAACAATAAGAAGGCGGTACTTAGATATTAAACGACTAAATATTTTGGCCGAATGTGCGGGAAAACGATCACTGTTTTTACAGAGAGACCTAAAACAAATTTGGGGAAAATAATCTTATATACTCAATCTAGGATTTAAAGAGAGATCAGGGCTTGCTTGGTTCAGGTTAGAGGCATGGATTCTTTTTTAAATTAACGACGATCGCGATATGCGAATATGTCCAATGTGCGGGAGCTTTGAAGACGAGATACATATATTAGGAAAATTTAACTATTTGGAATATTGGAGGCATTAGTTATAACCGGAAAGATTTCAAAATTCAAATCGTGAAAGATTGGCTGCTACAAGTTATTGGTAAGCCCAGAAAATTAGATAACTTGGGTAGATTTCTGGACAAAACGCGGAAAATAAGAACAACACTCATTCATGAATAAATAAATATGTTAACAAATTGCAATACCATTAATTCTTAATAATTCTACATAACTAAGTTAATGTATAATGTAATGTATTGTTATCTAATTGTAATATTATTGCGTTTTCTTTTTTTGTTTTAAGTATATTATTACCAAACATCAACTTATTGTAACGGACTGTCAACAGCACGTACGGCTTACTGCCCCTGCGACCCAAAGGCCTATTTGTAAATAACATTCTATGTATCTTACTCTTAGCCTAATAAACTCCTCATGTATGTAATATAATATTTTAACACAGCTGATGACGTCGCCTGCCAAAAGGTACATATTTTAAGTTTTTATTTTACACACAGTTGACGCACAGTGCGTTATATTCCCATTATTTTCTGAAATATGGGGATTTTTATTTTATACAACTTTCCTCATTAGAGGATTGCCTCAAGGACAATGTGATACAGACAATTAATTTTTTTGAATTTATGAAATACATTTTGTAAATACATTAAAAAAATCAAATTGTAGGCCTAATTGAAGTATATATACTACAAAGTAGAAATTTTGTAAAAATTGTTTCTTAAAATTGAAATTGATCCTCTAATAGCAGCGATGGCAGTTTTAGAAAGATACACCCTGTCCAAATCTAAGGAATTCCAAAATTTGGCTAGGAATCCTGGTACAGTACCTCCTACCCTAATCATCAATCCTGTGACAGTTATACTATCCAGTTGGTATTTATCATAAGTAATGCCACGAGTGATTTCCAAATTATCGATAAATTCACGACTCACGAAGTGAGGAGTGAATTTATCTAGAGAATTTGGAAATCAAGAGTGGCATTTGTTAGGACTATTTAACGAATAAAATTAAGCTGTTTACTCACAAATCATTGTTTAACTGTAGTTATTTTAAAATATTTATATATTAAATGTAAACGGCGATGTTTGAAAACAAATGAGAAACGATAGGTACGCTTCATCTGCTTCTTTTGTTTATCACTGCAACCAGATCATTGCCAAAGGAACGCAATATTGTAAGAATGCTCTCTAGTGGAGAAAAATGAAACACATCAAACTGTACATTAATTCATTTCTGATGTCGTATGATGTAAATATGACAATTATATTTTTCTGGATTGTTACCTGGGAAAAAATACATTTAAGAAAGTGCAAACAGTGGTTTCTTTTTTTGGTGGTATAATCAATTGCTACAAATGTTTTTATATTAACTCCCGCATGCGGCATGTGTTGACATTCATGCACTATATATACAATCTGGTAGCCGTATTTCTCACAGGCTCTGTCACTGCAAAATAATGGTCAGACCTGTTCAGAATATTAAAAAGGAGGAGCTTTCTTTAATATGGTAATTATAACACTGATAAATATTTCTTGAAACGCTACTCTGATTGGTTGTAAAACAGAAAACATTGAAACGTGATTGGTCATTGACTCCCATTTGGGGCATGAGTTAAATAGTCTTTGTAATAGTCAATTGTTGGCTCATATATGACTTTCTTTTCAGAGTCAACTTCCTCAGGTTGGCCACTATGAGTCTCAAAACGAATTGTGGGATCTAATATCATACCAATTTTAGAAGATGGTCTAAATGCAATAATATCTATTCGTCTGTTACTTCCATTAGTGGCCACACCATGAACTTCCTCATAAACTGTGTATCCATAATATCGCAAGGCTTCTGCCATCATATTTCGAATAGTGTGGTGCCGAATGTTTCTCAGTGATTCTCCAAACGGACAGGCCCCAAGGACGTGTGCAAAGGTTTCGTGCTCTCTGCGACAAGATCTACAGAGGGTATCGTCCCTAGACCTGCCCGGCAAAGAACGCACCGCCGATACATTGGCTTGCATTTTAATCGCTTCTCTCCATTCGGAACAAGACAATCCCTGATGGTCATGAATCCATTGATTTGTCGGTGTATATTCATTGTAGAGAACAACGCCCTTTCCTTTATGAGGAAGTTGACTCCAGGGAACTGCTTCTTTGTCTTTTAGTTGTATCCTGAGTTTCCTTGCATCTGGTAGAAGCCTTCGAGTGTTAATATTGATGTCACTAGGTTCAATGTTAAGGTCCCTCGCACATTGTAAACTTTCCTCTTTTAGGTTTCGGAGAGTAGTAATGTATGTATTATTGTCTTGGTGAAGAATGTGGCAAATGTTTATGTGCTGTAATTTTGTTTCCCACTTTGAAAAAATAAACCAAGTCCTTTATTCCGACGTTCAGTGTATAAGATATACTTAAAATGGGGCATGCTATACAAGATCTGATGGGACATAATGTTTTCCTTACTTACTTACTTACTTACTTACTTACTCACTGGCATTATCGAACCCGTAGGTTCATGGCCGCACGGACATAAGCTCTCCATACATCCATATCCTGAGCTAATGCTTCCAATCATTCCCTGTATAATCTACTTCTCTCAAATCATAGTTAATGTTATTCTCCCACCTCATTCTTGGTCTACCAACTGGGCGTTTTCCTTCTGGCTTTCCTACAAGAAGCTTCCATGCAAGTCTTTCATTCCCCATACGTGCAACATGTCCAGCGCAAAGCAGTGTACGAGACTTAACTGTTCTTATTATATCTGGCTTTCTATATAGACCATGTAGTTCATTGTTATGTAGTCTTCTCCATTCACCTGTCCATTCATCTCTCTTTAGTCCAAAAATTTTCCTAAGTACTTTATTCTCAAATACTTGTAATCTCCTTTCCTCTCTTAAAGTAAGAGTCCATGTTTCGCACCCATATAATATAACTGGTAGAATAATAGTCAAGAAAAATAAAAAAATGAAAAAAATAAAAATGTTTTCCTTAGGATGTTATAATTTAGGGTATAAATGAGTTAGTGATATGGTGTCGTTTATTCATCATTCATCTTTAAGCTGTAATGAATTTTTATAGAACGTTCCAGACTGAAGAAGTTGTGTTTACACTGAGCAATGTGTATGATTGATGTTGCCCGCACAAGAGAGAAGCTCAGTCTCGCAAGATTAATGAATAAAACATATTCCGCGGTGCCGAGTAACAACGGAAATTTATGTTTTACCAAAACATTTCCGAATTTTATTCACACTGAATAAGGAATCGATTTCTAGTAACTCAGCTTCTAACTTGAAAACATATTTACTTCTTTCAACTTCAACAATATACAGGGTGTCTAGCAGAATCACTGCTTATAACTAACTCACTGGCACTATCGAACACAAGTTCATGGTCGCGCGGACATAAGCTGTCCATACATCTCTATCGTTAGATGTTTTCCAAACATCCCCTATATATTCTACTTCCCTCAAATCACGGTTAATGTAAGTCTACTATCTCATTCTTGGTCTACCAACTGGGCGTTTTCCCTCTGATTTATCATAAGTAATGCCACGAGTGATTTCCAATTTATCTAGAGAATTTCGAAATGAAGACTGGCATTTGTTAAAACTATTTAATTAATAAAATTAAACTGTTTACTCACAAATCATTATTTAACTATAGTTATTTAATATATATATATATAATAAATAATATATATATATTATATATATATATATATATATATATATATATATAATGTAAACGGCGATGTTTGAAAACAAATGAGAAACGATTGGTACGCTTCATTTGCTTCTTTGTTCGTCAGTGCAACCAGATCATATTATTTATTGCCAAAGGATCGCAATATTGTAAGTATGCACCCTAGTGGAGAAATTTATAACCAACGTAATAGGTATTAATTAATTTATGATGTCGTATGATGTAAATATGTAAATTATATTTTTCTGCAACGTCATTTCCTGGAAAGTAACTCGTTTAAGAAAGTGCAAACAGAATGATAAAAGGAGGTGCTTTCTTTATTATGATAAACTTTAATTGGTAATTCTAGACGAAACACGACTGTGATTGGTTGTAAGTCAAAAATCATTGAAATGTGATTGGTCATTGACTCCCATTTGGGGCATGAGTTAAATAGTCGACAATAAGCTTCCATGCATATTCGTGCCATATGTCCTGCCCATCGCAGTCTACGAGGCTTAACTCTTATTGTTATATCTGGCTTCCTATAAAGACTCATATAGCTCACTGTTATGTAGTCTTCTCCGTTCGCCTGTCTATTCATCTCTATTTGGTCCAAAACAATTCCTGAGAACTTTATTCTCTATTACTCGTACTCTCCTTTCATCCCTTAAAGTAAGAGTCCATGTTTCGCATCCATATAATATAACGGGGAGAATAATCAGTTTTATATATTCTTAGTTCAACGCTTTTTGAGAGAAGTTGGGACGTCAAGAGTCCCTGTAATTATGATAGCACGCATTTCCAGAATTGAGACTGTTTAATTTCTCCGTGCATTTTATTCTATTTGTAATTATTGTTCCTTGGTATTTTAATTTAGCCACTTCTTCAAAATTTCCTCATTTGTCCAATTCTATTATGTAATGTATTTCTATGTGTGAACATATATTTAGTTTATTGCTGTTTACTTCCTGTCTCAATTTCTTTGTGTTACTCAATACACTGTGCATTTTAGCTCTTACTATCTCCTCGCTAGCGCCTAATACTATATCATCAGCATAAACTAACAGCTTATTAATTCTGTTGAGTTGTAGACCTTCATCATCCTCTAAATATTTGATGGAATGCTCGAGTACAAAATAGAATAGTAGAGGAGATAGTGCATCTTCTTGCTTGTTTAACCCATCGTGAATTTCAAAAGTATCCGAAAACTGTTTGCCTATATGCACCTTAACTAAAGTGATGGCCTTTTGTGGGAAATACCCTATACTTAGCAAAATTGTTTTGGATGATGACATTTTAGAACGAGTAAACGAATTTAATTATTTGGGTTATAATGTAACATTTCAAGATGAAGCTGATATATCAAAGAAAGTCACAATTTTTACAAAAACAACGGGGATAATTAACAGTGTAATGAAACAATCTTTAGTACAGAACACCACAAGATTACGGCTTTATAAGGTTCTCGCAAGACCAGTATTAAGATATGGTAGTGAAGCATGGACAATACGAAGAAGAGATTAAAGCCGAATAACAGCAAATGAGATGCGATTTATGCGCCGTACAGCAGGCGACATAAAGTGGGACCATAAAATAAATGAGGAAATTATGGAAGAGTTGGATATAGAACCCAATCTTCAACATATACAAAACTACCAGAACAACTGGTACTTCGATACTGCCCCCAAGGCAAAAGATCGCTGGGACGTGCAAAAAAGCGCTGGACGGAAAATTCCTCTTTGAGACCGTAACAGGCCACATGGCCTAATACTTGCATGGATGATGATGATGATTCTTTGTGCCATTTAGGCACATTCGAAAATGTTTAACTAACTTTTAAGGAATTCCGACTCTAGCAGAATACTGCATAACTTCTCCTTCTTAATTGAATCGTATGTTTTTTTTTATTCGGCCGCGGTGGACTAGAGGTTAGGCTCGTTGCCTCTGATCTCGAGGGTCGCGGGTTCAAACCCGGCTGGGTCGATGGATTTTTTAGGATGGAAAAATCCAAGGAGCAAGTCCTCCGGGAGGGACTTTAAGCCGTGGGTTCCGAGTCTGAAGATTTACAGGCTCCTAAAAAATCCTTAAGCCTGAATGAAAAGGTCTGTAAACAAAATTTACCGAATTTTCTCGTCCTAGTACTACCTTGGTTTCCTAGATGTCAGATGAGGCGGAACGCTGACCACGGACCACTAAAATGACATCTGTACGAAAACAAGTGTAACTAAATTAGTATGGTTCAAATTCTTTCCTGTAGGGGGAGAGCGCCTAAATCTCTGTAAAGGGAAAACATGGGCTTACAAAAAAAAAATGTTTTTTTGAAGTGTACATATAGTTGACACTAAGAAGTTACAGGATGTCAATCATTTATTTTTATTCTCATTCTCCATAAAGAGATGGGAGGATTACCTTAGATTTTCAAATTAAGTTTAAACTCTACATTCGAGGTAACGTGAAGCGTCTATATACATTTTAAACTTTACAAATCGATGATACATACATCATTCCACTGCCTATAAAGCTGTAAGCTACGCTCTGTGGAGTAAAACATCGTTAATATTGGAATTTTTAAAATTCCACGTATAAAAGCAGGTTGTGCATTGAAAAGAGAGTAAATTAATTAGGTTTTTGTTTAACAATTATAGAGACGAGAAGAACACGAATCATGTTTTTAGTTTTAATTGAGTTAATTTGGGTAAACTGTATATTTTTATCTTAATACTCCTGAAAGTGGAATGTGATTTGACAAGCGTTGTATCGACTCGTAACTGAGACCCGTTACGCAAATTGTTTGAATATGGATCATTCCTAATTTAATAACCTTTCCCCCATTTTTCAGCGTCCATTGTTAGTTTATTTATTTATTATTTATAGCTACTGTGCTTGATATAGCGGTAAATATTACTGGCTCGTTGCTTTTATACAGCGTTTTTTAATCTGTGGCCCCAGAACCCTTGTGGTGTATAGGGTGGATGTAGTATATGTGCTAGAGGCGATCAAATTCATATTCATTCTCGCCCCCCCCCCCGAGCTTCTCCCAGTCTGGTTGCAGCTATTGTGGCACGTGGCATTGGAGGGGAATAGCAAGCGCATTAGCGGGAGTAGAATGCTAGCGAGAGCGATCGAGAGTCCCGTTGGATCAGATTTTCCGCGAGCGATGAACAGTCTTCGTAAGAAAAATGATGTATACAATGACAAAGAGAATGAATTAAATAAATTATCTGATGGAACCTATATTCTACAATCCTAATGCTCTGAATATAAGCATGTATATTATATGTTTAAATAAATGTAACATATACTTAATACTATAAATAAAATATACTCCGACAGCACTAAGGCCGATATTCAAGGACCAAACTTTCCACGAAGAGAGACTATAGCCCGTCTCTCCGTGGTGAATTATGTGGGTCATGCAGAACCTACTCTAACTGGCTCACTCTATTCAACATCATGTGCTGACAAGATGTTTATTAAAAAAGTTTCCGGGAACAATTGAAAGATGAGAGGCTTAGATTTACGGAATATGGAGATGGCATGGCCTAGAGAGCTTGGTTCTTGAATACCAGCCTAAATGTGTTTAGAATTTTCATCAGTTTATTTCCATAAGAAGTTGTTAACACAATTATAAATTATGAGGATTCTTTTAATCTACCAATAAATAAAAAATATCAGGCAATGTAGTTGTCAGTATGGATAAATTATTATTTATTTATATAAAATGGTTAAAATTGTCAATCCTCCTCCTCCTCCTCCTTCTTCTTCTACTACAAGGTTTAGGCTATGCAGCCTGTTCCGGCGAAGTTAAAAGTGGAGTCCATCTTCTACGTGGTCGGCCAACATCTCTTGTTCCTCTGGGATTATACAGGAAGGTTGTTTTTGGTATTCTCTCGTTGTTCATTCTCATCAAGTGTTCTGCCCATTTCATATTATTTTCGCTGATTTATCTTCAATTTTATATATATTTAATTCTTCTCGTATAGTTTCATTCCTTATTCTATCCGCTCTTGTACATCCTTTCACATTACGTAAAAACAGCATTTCCGCAGTCTGTATCCTGCTGAAGCAAGTTGGGAGGCTGTAAGGTGGCAATCCCACCACCCAACTATATCTGCGCAGCCCTTGTAAGGCGGCCAGATGAATGTTCTATTACTAAAAAGCGAAGGAGTAAAATTGTCAATTCTACGTACATTAATTAACGGGGGGACCTATACGTTTAGCCATTAAAATGTGGCATATTTCAATACTGTATTCTCAGCAACAATGCTGGTTGCAGAAATGAAATTAGGTATGTGATATCTATATTACAATGTGAACATATTTGTGTACTTAAGTACAATCTAACTTCAGTCGTTATGGTTAATTAAATATTCAAAATGTCAGCTGAAAATGTTGCATTGTCTTGCTGTTTCCCTGATAATTTTCCTAACTTTCAATATATGCTAATGATTCTTGTTTTATTTTACTCACTAATGCTGTAGTTACAAAATATATTACAATGGTTTAATTATATTGAGTGGAAATATTTTAATTTTTCATAAGTAATGCCACGAGTGATTTCCAAATTACCGATAAATTCACGACTCACGAAGTGAGGAGTGAATTTATCTAGAGAATTTGGAAATCAAGAGTGGCATTTGTTAGGACTAATTAACGAATAAAATTAAGCTGTTTACTCACAAATCATTATTTATCTATAATTATTTTAAAATATTTATATATTTAATGTAAACGGCGATGTTTGAAAACAAATGAGAAGCGATAGGTACGCTTCATCTGCTTCTTTTGTTTATCACTGCAACCAGATATACTATTTATTGCCAAGGAACGCAATATTGTAAGAATGCTCTCTAGTGAGAAAAAATGAAACACATCAACTGTATATTAATTCATTTCTGATGTCATATGATGTAAATATGACAATTATATTTTTTCTGGATGTTACCTGGGAAAAAATACATTTAAGAAAGTGCAAACAGTGGTTTATTTTTTTGGTGGTATAATCAATTGCTACAAATGTTTTTATATTAACTCCCGCATGCGGCATGTGTTGACATTCATGCACTATATATACAATCTGGTAGCCGTATTTCTCACAGGCCCAGTCACTGCAAAATAATGTTCAGACCTGTTCAGAATATTAAAAAGGAGGAGCATTCTTTAATATGGTAATTATAACACTGATAAATATTTCGTGAAACACGACTCTGATTGGTTGTAAAACAGAAATCATTGAAACGTGATTGGTCATTGAGTCCCATTTGGGGCATGAGTTAAATAGTCATTTCAAATTGATGCATACTCATTTTCGTTAACATTTGCATTAAAATATTTTTTTTAAAAATAAAATCTACTAGATACATTACTAATTGTAGTCTATTTTGTTCATCTCTGTAAACTATGTGCACATGCAACATTGCATCTCAATATCTTGAAAACTGTGGGAGTTATCACGGAAGCCGTATTAAAAAAAAAATTAAGTTGCGGAAAACAAAAGACAAACTTACCGAAGATGTAGGTACCTTCTAAAATTAAAGGGCTCACTCGAGTGACAGCATTGCATATTTTTTAAACATAATTCGAAAAGTAATAGAGATATCAGTGAAAATCTTTCACTAATTTAAACATCACGTTTCAATCTATATGACAAATAATAAATCGAAAAATGTCTTTTTTACCCTCAAAGGTCTAGGTCCTCCCCTTATATATATATATATATATATATACCGATCCGATTGACGGTCTTTCCACTTTTCAGCGGTTGCCCTTTTACCAGCCGGCTGCTGGCCCTTCACATCCACATGTGTCAATCACAGAGGTAGATCATCAACAGCCAGTGTAGGGGTGACATGTGGTTAGCATGTCGAGTCCCCCAGCCGTTATAGCTGGTTCCTCAACCTGGAGCCGCTACTTATTTTAGCTACCCAATTGCCTCATGATGCTGGGTGGGCACCGGTCCCATACTGGCCGAAATACCATGAGAAAATTTCTTCCCCCATGGAGACTCGAACCAGCGCAAGTCCCGTAGCTCTGCGCCAAGGCTTTCTACCTTAACCGCTCGGCATATTTTGAAATACCGGTAACCATTAAATTAATATTGAGAAGCTAAAGCTATTACTATGATAGAAATAATAAATTAATGGACACAATTAAATTATTGTAAATTAATGGTAAAGAGAAACATTTTTGCCTGAACCGGGAATCGAACCCCGAACCTTTAGCTTTCCGTGCTAATGCTCTGTCCACTGAGCTAATCCAGGCTTTATTCCCATCCAATTAATTTAATAAATAATGCTATAGCTGTGTGGAGTCCCTTCATGTCTTCTTCAGGTAGAAGCCATTCATTGTGTATTTGTGAATGATGATTCATTGCAATTGAATGTGGGACCAGTAGAGTAAGGTAAAGGAAGAATTTCTGCTTGGATAGGAATGAAGCCTGGATTAGCTCAGTGGACAGGGTATTAGCACGGAAAGCTAAAGGTTCGGAGTTCGATTCCCGGTTCAGGTAAAAAATGTTTCTCTTTACCATTGATTTACCGGTAATCATGTTTAAATAATGATTTTTGGGTAAACAGCTTAATTTTATTAGTTTAACACTCCTAACAAATTCCACTCTTGATTTCCAATTCCTCTAGATAAATTCACTCGTCGCATTACTTATGAAACAAACAAGATTGCTAATGATATATATATATATATATATATAATATATATATATATATATATATATATATATAATGTCGGCCGCGATGGTCTAGTGGTTATGACCCTTGCCTCTGGTCCCGAGGGTCGCGGGTTCAAACCCGGCCGTGGTCGATGGATTTTTAGGACGGAAAAATCCAAGGAGCAAGTCCTCCGGGAGGTACTTTAAGCCGTGGGTCCCGAGTCTAAAGATTATCAGGCTCGTAAAAGATCCTTAAGCCTCAATGAAAAGGCCTCTAAGCAAAATTTACCGAATTTTCCCGTCCTAGTATCACCTGGTTTCCTAGATGTCAGTATGAGGCGGAACACTGACCATGGACCACTCAAATGTCATCTATACGAAATCAAGTGTAACTAAATTAGTATGGTTCAAATTCTTTCCTGTAGGGGGAGAGCGCCTAAATCTCTGTTAAGGAAAACATGGGCTTACAGGATACAAGAAGAAGTTTAATTTTATTAGTTAAATAGTCCTAACAAATTCCATTCTTCATTTCCAATTCCCCTAGATAAATTCACTCGTGGCACTACTTGTTAAAATTAAGTTATCCATTTATACTTAGCGTGTACAAACAACATTGTTAATCATATACATATATATATGTAATACATATATAAGAAAAATAAGTGTTTGAATTGGATTCGCCTGGTAGTGTAATGGATATCACGCTGAGGTACAGACTCAGAGATCCGGGTTCGAATCCCGTCCAGGCATTTATTTTTCTTATCATACCATATATATATATATATATATATATATATAATATATAATTCCCGTTATATATTTAAAGGCGAATATCCTTTTTTTTGAGCTGAGTATCGACGCGTGGTGGATGTGGGCGACGTTGTGAAGCCCCGGAGGCTTGTAAAGTTCAATCCATTGCATTGAAATACAGCAGGTGTTACTCTGTGGGATTTGTTTCAGACATTTGCTTCAAAAAGAAATATTTCATTTTGAAACATATACATATATACGACTTGCATCTGTAGTCTCTTTGCTCATAAACATCACGGGCTGCTCAATTTCATTCCTTTTCATTCTCTCTTCACTTCTCCCTACCACAGGGTGTGTCTTTTAAAATAAATCTAAATTTGTGATTGCTCTAACCTTGGCTTTATCATTATTCCGTGTAAGATCTTCTGTTTCTTCTTCTACGTCATTAAGTTAGGCCATAGACCTGTTTCCACATCAAGTGACTGTATCCCTCCATCTGCTTATGGCTCGTCCAATATTCCTTCTTCCTTTAGGTTGGTAGTGAAGCAAAATTTGTGGGAGTCTATTGGGTGCCGTTCTTTCTATACGTTGGAGCCAGTTAGATCATCATCACCATCAACATCATCATCATCACTTCAGGGATTAGGCAATTGCCCGTTCCGACTTCATAATGCATCAGCCCAACGTCTTCTAGGTCTTCCAACATCACGTCTTCCTCTTGCTTGTTAATTTCTTGCTAACAATGGATATCTCACCTTACTCATTCCATCCATATGATCAATCCATTTCTGTCTGTAATTCGTGACCTTATCCATAAAGGCTGTACTTTCAATTCTTCTCTTATATCCTCATTTATTATTCTATCAAGTCTTGTGCATCCTTTAACTTGTCTTAGGAACCTCATCTCCGCCGTCTGTATTCTATCCTTCTGTTTTTTCATTGGAGCCCAAGTTTCACATCCATACAATATTGTGCGAACCGCCATAACATTATACATTTTTATCTTGGTTTCTTTTCTAATTTTATTTTTGAATGTTCTCTGTATTGTTCCACACACCGACTGAAATTTATTTATTTTGGAGTCAATATCTCTTTCCACATTGTAACCAACATCACAGCCCAAATATTTGAAATAGACACCTGTTCTATACTTTGATTTTCTAAAATAATTTTGGATCTCACTGGATCTCTTCCTCTAAAAGCCATGGTCTTCGTTTTCCTTACAGAAATCTTTAGATCATATAATTTACATATTTCTTTTAATGCATGCATTGATTTCTGTTAGATCTTGAATTTTGAATTTTATTTATAACACTGTACATTAGGGTTATAACAATTTGGACTTTTGTGAAATAAAATATTTACTGTGCAATGGATAGATGAATGTTTAATGAAAATAATTGAAAAAGGCCTTCATTTCACTGAGCTTCAAGAAAAGGTCACCCCCAAATATATTTATATATAAATATTTAATATTAATTTTGGGGAGATCTTTTCTTGAAGCTCAGTGAAATGAAGGCCTTTTTCTATTGTTTTAAGTAAAAGTTTCACCCATCCATTGCACAGGAAATATTTTATTTAACAAAAGTCCAAAAACGTCTAACCCTATTGCATGTTTAATTAGGTTCTAATTTTTTCATTGTACTTCTTATCCAACAATGGATAGTCTGCTACTGAACGTAAGAATTTCATTTCGGCTACTTCTATTTTCTTTATATCTGATCTATTAAATGCCCTAAGATAAAAATTAAAATTAAAATGTACCTGTTGGCAGGTGCCGTCGTCCTCAACTCTGTTACAATAATGTATTTAAAATATTATTAATTGGAGGCCTTTCGGAAGTTAACTTCCATCATCAGCAGTATCAGTATGCGCTACTTGTTGTTGTATTTAAGACGCTGTAGACGTTGATGGCCATGATGCGTCGCCATTAGGAACTTATATCTTATGACTATTATCCTCAACGGAATTTTATATGGATTTTATTAGTATTGATATCTTCTTCTTCCTTCCAAGTATTAGGCCAAGGCCTGTTAAGCTTCCGGGAAATTCTCGTATAAGACTTGAAAGCATAATAATAGTCCCTTCGATTGGTTGCTGGCCAAAGGAAGGCAAGACCAGTGATGGGGCTGCCATCTTATCCTCTGGTCAGGCTTTTCTGGAGAAGAAAGAAAATAAAGGAAAGAAGAAATGGAAGAAAGGAAAGACTCCCTAGCCCTCGGATGTCCTAATAGCGTCGGGGTCGAAAAAACAAGAGTTAACCAAGAGAGGTTAGATAGTAAAGTTAAAAGAGTGCAAAACACAAATAAGTGGAACCTTGTGGTCGCCATCCACATATCCCCTAGATGAGGACCCCTGAGGGTTAGTATTGATATTAAATATCCAATTTTTACAAGCACATATTAACATAGGTTCTGCTATGTTTTATTAAAATTTAATTGTGTGATTTTTAATATTTTATTTTTTATACTGAATGAATAATTTAATTACAGATACAGCAGTGTCAATCGTAAATGATCACAATACTGTCGGATATCTGCCCCTCCCTATCAATTAAAGCAGTCCTCACACTTTAATATTTAAATACAATTTTATAGCTAATTTATGCGGTACTTTCATCATGTAATCACTTTTTAATTTCATAACATACAAAATTCCAAATTCTGCACACATATTTACCAACTTATTTAACAACACGTTTTCAAAACTTAACGGCTCATCACAAATTAGGAACAAGATCACAAGACTCTTCTTTACTTTTGATACCACAACACAGGACCTGTCTATACTCTGAATCTTACACAATATCTATGACTAGAGCATGGAGCTCACTTCCCAGTCATGTCAGGGACTGTCAATCGCTATCATTATTTAAATACAAATTAACTGATATCTTAAGTTCGACACAATGAAAACGTTAACTGCATAACAACTATATAGAGCATTCCATTAATAATCATCTAGGAAGCTACTTACTTTATTTTATATCATCTTAATTTT